>JABFPN010000176.1:0-62801 GCA_022817305.1 Leptoteleia sp. ZL-2020 | reverse complement strand
GTGTTAAAAAAACGCGGTCCCTAAATTCGCTTAAAATTGATTTAAAAATTCAGACTTTTTAATTGAATACAATTTTCCCATGTCTAAAAAATATGCTGAATCAATTGCAAGCATCAAATCAGCATTTGCAGAATAATAATTACAAAAACACTAACTCCGTGGCAGCAGACTTACTGCATCACCTTAAGCAATCCATAAGCACCTAGTGTTACTAAATCATCCAGTAACGGTTACGGAGTTCGAATAGTATTCAGAAAACAAACCCCCTAAGGTTTGTCCTTTTCTCCCCTGAAGTACGGTAATGGATAAAAAAAAAGACAGTCTGCGACTTTTGTCCAAGCGAAATATTCAACTAAATTCTGTCTTTTTTCCTTGTCTATGTTGAGGTGAAGAAAGAAAAGGACAAAATCTAGTGGCATATTTTAATTGAATTTAAATTGAAAACACCATAATTTAAAAACTGCTTATGGCGGTTAGTGGTATGTGGAATACAAAAACTATTGGTTATAACCGTAAAAAAATAAGTGTTTTTACATTTCTGTAAGTAAATAATTATTCTTGCATTTTCTTTTATATACAATTTATTGGGTACACAAATGTTTTGTTTTTTAATCGAACTAAATTCACATGTCATAATGTATTATTTACGAAATGAAAATATGAAGTTGAATTAGTGCAGTATAATTTATTTAGTTTTAATATTGAAAAACAATAAATAAGTAATAGTTATAATGTTTACTTAATTTTAGTCGTGGATATTCTTTGGTGCAAGTTGTAGAATTTGAATTTTATGGAAAATGGTCAGACCAAAGGGAGCTCCGGTGCATAGGTAAATAATTATTTTAATTGTATATGCAAAATATAAATGTATGAGTGTTAATGAAAAAAATATATGTAATGAATCAACTTATTTCTTTTGTAGAATTTCCTACCAGGACAAATCTAAAGTAAGGAAAAGTAAATATGATATTATTTAGATTGATTTTTTTTATATATATTTTTTCTTTATTAATTACCTGATATTATTATTGTTTTTATTATTAATAATAGTAATAATAATAATTATTATTATTATTTTAACACTATTGAATTAATGAAAAACATTTATACATTAATCAATTATTTTTAGAAAAAAGGACAAGTATCTTTTAAAAAAAGAAGAAAATCAGGAGTTCTAGCATTAAAAGAAATAAAATACTATTCAAAGACTACAAATAATTTAATTCCAAAACTTAGTTTACAACGTCTTGTAAGAGAAATATGTACTAGCATATCAAATTCTGCTGGACTTGAATTAAAGTAAGAAATCATTGTTTATATATTTCAGTCGATTGATTATTTTTATTGGTCAACTTATCTTTATATGTCAAAAAATCACAATTTTTTTCCTAATTGGTTATATAATCGTATTTATATATTATTAAACAAATTAAGCAAATAGTTCAAAAAAGTTCCAAAAAAGTAATAATAAATTGTTTATTAATTTTTAGAATTCAATCATTAGCTTTACAAGCAATTCAGGAAGCATGTGAAACATATCTTGTTCAATTATTTGAAGACTGTCAGTTGGCAGCTTTGCATGGTAAAAGATTAACTATTCAGGTTCGTGATATGAAGTTTGTTCGTAGAATAAGAGGATATAATGATATTTCCAATCGTTGAATGTATAATTATAAAAATTGGGAGGAGAAGAAGAAGAAGAAGGAAAATTGATACAATCTGACATAAAAATAGAATTTGAAGCAATTTTTTAACATCTGTGTATTATACTAATTTATATTAATTATAGCAGTACCCTTGTGGAAATGAATGATGAAAAATGCTGGAAAAACTGAGACTGAAAAGTTCCAATTTTAGTAGGTTTTCAGTAATTTTCAGCGTTTTTCAACAAATTATTTCCACTGGGGTATTAAAAATTTTGTAATACCTTTTTTATTAATTGAAAGGGATTAATGTTTCTATAATCAAACATTGTTTAATAATTTTCTACTTATAATCCAATTCAGTGTTTACTATTAAAACTATCAAATTATGTTTATGTAAAGTGAATTTCTTAAAAACAAAATTAAACATCCAAACTTTGTGTCCATTCCACTTTTTGCTCAGTAATGTTAGTAACTCTGTTATCAGTCCTGTTAAGCAAGTTTTAGAATTTTATAAAACTCTGTTAACCAATTTTAAAGGAAAAGTAATAAACTCAATACCTTTTATTATGTAACATTTTATTTATTTACAAATATATCGTTTAATACTCCAAAGTACTCACAGCCTAAGCTTTCCTTAGGTAAATGCATGTCATACTCTCAGAACAAGAATACGGCACTGTCGTTTCATGTTGCATCATTTCTCATTTTTTTTACACTCAAAAACATAACTTACGAATAAGGCAGGGTACTTCTTTACGCAAAACATTATTTTCTACTCTTAACAAAAAAAAAAAGATGTCCTCCTCTTACACGCTTAGTAAGAATTTTGCAAAAAATTTAATTTCAACAAATTACTTCTTTAACCTATATACTAGATAAATCAATAATGAAATGGAAATAAGTGATTTTTCATTTCAACTAAAAATTATACCATTATTAACAGACTGTATATTTAAAAAAAATTATTCATGTACATACGCAATGCTAGTTCACAAAACTGACCACGATTTCTTTAATTTTAACTTAACTTTAAAGAGGTGTCTTTATTTCATGCTTATCTACAACTCTTCTGAATTAACGCTGATATCCTTGTAAATAGCTCGCATGCGAAATGCATCGGATGAACATTTTTAAAGTTTTCTTTGCCGAGGACATTGAAAACAAAATTGTACTGAGTGTGTACTTCTAAAGAACTCGGTTGATGACAAAATTTTGTTTTGTCTACGTAATTTTTTGTCTACGTAAAAAACTTTTTAAAGGAAATGCGTTCTTAATTCATTAAAAATAAGTGTCTAAATACAATATCAAAAAAGTGTGTATACCCAACATGATTAACAGATTCTCATTTCACTGCTCGTCCATTATTTAAATAAAAAATGAAAAAAACAAATGGGATATAACAGCGAAAGTCAGAAAAGAGTATATTGCACTGAACATTCTAGTATTAATTATAATAATGCAATCACAATTTTATACAGTACTGAAGGAAAAAAAACGAATAAATATTTGTTCTCGAAATATACACTCTCTTTATAAAATTATGAAACATTAACAAACGTAAAAAAATAATCATTTCAAAATATGTTAATAAAAAATTCAAAAGGGCTAATTTTCATTCGACCTCGTATCAAAATGTACACTTGATGAGACAAGAGACAATCCATTAATCGCGATGCTTAATCACTTTTAATTTATTAATGGCTGCGAGTGTTTATTTTTATTTCTCTGTTTCTTCGTTATATAAATTAAGGCGTTATATGTCATAAGTATATTTACGTGTCAATGCGGTTAGAGTATGCTGAATTTTATGGCTATAAAATGTTTCGTATGCAAGAGTAAAAATCATTGATAAATGAATCTGAATGAGAACTGTATTTTGGCACTTATACAATTGCATGAATGATATGTAAATTCAATCAATAACAAGAAAATATAAAAACATAAATTTCTGATTCATTAACGAAAACAATTACATTTGTTTCGATCAAAAATAATTATAGACCCTAGTTCTTTGTTATATACGTGCCAAACAGTGTACTTTATATTTCAGTACATGAAAAAAAAACTTAATAAAGCAATAAAAAATAAAACTCATTCTTTACATGTAAAGTCTTACGATTCGTAACAATTCGTTATAAAAGGGGGGGGGGGGAGTTAAAATCGAATATATTCTATGATATGAAAAGTTCTGTACACTTGTCTATCAGTGAACTTCTGGAAAATCCGCCGTACATTAGCTGCAAAAATATATTTATTGCGCAAAATCGCAAATGCTTCTGTGTCCGAGTGTACATGAATGTGTAATAATGTGTGTATTACAAATGCTCCCGTTTAAACTGCCCAAGTCGTTGAGAACTTGCTTGAAAGACGGATGCACTAGCGCGTACATTGTGCGCTTATTTCATATGATAAACGGAGAGATCAAGGGCGGACCATGTTCTTAGGTAGATAGGTATAAAAATTACGAAGCTGCTTGATAAAAATACTCGACAAAACCTCAGATTTCTTAGATCGCGCATTAAGATACTGTTCTCAAAACAGTTTAAGCTATGACTATTGCAAAATTATCCTTCCTTGTATACGAAAACTAATAAATCCTGTGTTGATTTTGGTATTGAGTATATTTCAAATTCCATAAAGTTCACCAGTTTTAACTCACGGTTCGTACCGTTAATTATGATTCCCTGTAGAATTTTCCTTTACTAGTTTACGCATCACGTAACATCGGTTCGGACTGAGGTACGATCCGAAGTACAGTTTCAGCTGCTTAAGTGAAAAATTGAGCGATGGCTCTACCCCGTCGAAAAGAATCCAGGCATTTGTCAGATTTAGATATAATGTTGACCCTGTTCATCAATATTAGCGACGAGAAACGACGAAAATATGTTCTTCAAATGCAGTGGCACCAGCGCCACCTGGCCAACAGCAACGCACGCTTTTCCAGACGTTTGAACTAATTAACATTATTAGCGTCAAATGTCTGCCATCGTACAAAAATTTTACTGCTTTGAAATAACAACTAATGGATGAAACTTGAACAACGTTAAAGTCAGAAAATTCGACACTGGCGTTACTTGGAATTGGCAAATTGTTTTTCATCGTTTCTCGTTGCAGCGTCTTTTCTTGAGGCTGACCCGAAAGTCACATCGAGCCATGAGGTGGCGCTGATCTCAGAGGTTAGTGCTCTCGTTGTCTGGTTTCTTATGCGCAGCGGTAGGGGGCGGCGGTGGAGGTGGCTGTGGTCTAGGAGGGCGCTGTACGCACCTTGGCGACGGCGGAGGGGGTTGTTGAGGCGATTTGACTGGCGCCTGGTTTGACTGGGGTTGCTGCTGCAGCGATGATTGCTGTTGCACGTCAATAATGTTGCCCTCGGACTTTGTTCGCGTATGCGCCTTAACCTGCTCCGGGAGGTCGGGTCGTGGTGGCTTCTCTGGACGCTCGCCGGTTAACGACACCGCTGACGTAGGCCTGCTGCCCACACTCGGACTTCTCTGCAAGTTCGAAGTAGGGGTGTTCGTGCCATTGCTCTCGCCGGCCGTGTTGTTTCCACGAACTTGTATTATACTGACCTGCTGTTTATCCACCGAATACATGTGGGCCCTTTCCAGAGTCAATGGCTAAGGCAAAGGAAAGAGGACTTTATTATGATAGTAGTTTTCTAATGAATTAGGATGTTTCTTCTCTAGATGTTGAAGTATCAGTACTCTACATGATTTTTGTACACTTTAAAATGTGGCGATTAAATTTAAACAATATTATTTTATATCCGAAACAATTTTTATTACAAAAATGTAGCTTTGTGACAATAATCTATTTAATATTACCTCAAGTTTATCAGAGTTTTCTTGTAAAGTTGATAAGATTATAATAAATCTTTTATAAATATTACATTAACATGAATTTCAATTGCTTATATCATAATTACGCTATTTTATTAATATTAAAATTTTTATTAATGATTGTATTCATTTTATTAATGAACTAATAATATTTTTAATTTGACTTTATACTGTTATAGAGTCACAAATATTTGTTTCTGTGGTATAGTGTGCGAAGTAATCTATATATACAATGATTATCTATTATTATTTAATATAATTGTTCTTTTTAAATATATCTACAACTATACGAGTGTACAGATCTTGTGAATATAATTAAAAAGGACAAGAAAGAAATTATAAGAGACATCAATGCATACATTTAGATGTGGGTAGCGTGTTGTGTAAATAAATAAAAATATGTAAGTAACAGTCATATATTTCTAAATATATTTATATCAGTACATCTGTTGAAGAAATAAAAAAAAATACATGTAATTAATAACTAACATGATATGTATATGATTCAAATGTTCGTTTAGCAATATTTCATCAAAAATTATTTTAATCCTGTTTTGAAAACGTCTATTGAAAACATAAAAAACAACAATTTAATAAATGTCCATTCTTGGGGTACTTTTCCAATTATCTGAAAATCATCCATAGACTTTCGAGATAACATATTTTGGAAAATAAAATAAACCAAAAATAATGTTGCCAATTTCATAAATTAGTTTCCAAGTAAGTTGGTTTCCGTCGCCTCAATGGTTTCTCAAGGAATATGTTACGCTAAAAAAAAGTGTTTAATGTAATTTAGTTGGTTTAATATATTAAACAAGTTTCGTTTTATATTAATATTTTGGATTTAATTAACAAAGTAATATTTATAATACACTCAAGTCCCACTTTATTGAGCGGCTCGGTTATGGCTTGCTATAATCCATTACAGACCCGGGTTTCTTCCCCTGGAATATCTTCTTCCACTGCCAACTCGCTCGTTTATTAATACTGGACCTCTGCGCAACATAACACAAGTGCTGTCAACTTTACAACATTAAATACATATTTGGTAGGAGTTGCTCCTTACATTACAAGAAGAATCGTAACACTCTATATCGAATATATTTTGCATATCGAATATATCGAATATACGTTGCAGGGCCATTACAGCGAGAGTCGAGTGTACATAAAAATATATTGCTTTATTAATTTATCCACTTTGTATTGTTAGTTTAAATTTAATGTATGTTATATTAATTAACGATCTAAACACTACATTGTTTAAAAAAAAAAAAAAAAAAAAAAAAAAAAAAGAGGGAAGTTTATTGAACTCACTCCTGAGTCAGAGTCCCCGCCGTCGAGGCTATGACGTGGCTGTTGCCTGATTATGCTTGTTGGTCGCAATAATATAACCGGCCTTTCCGGGATGATTGGTTTGCTGTTCTTGTCAACTGGCGACACATTCTGCATACTTTCATCCTTCTTCCTGACTTCTACACTTTCATCTACAAAATCGCAGCAATATATCACAATTAATTAGTCTCTTAAGCAGTTAAAATAATTAATTGACAAACATTCATAACATCAAAATACAAACAACACACATTAGAAGTTTGTATTCATTTGCAAACTCAAAATAAAAACCAACTTTTATAAAAAAAAATATTTACACCAAATTTAGAAAACATGTATAGAGTTATGTATTTGAAATATATTTTCGTATATTTTCAGTGATTCCTTTATATTTATAAGTGGCGATAACTGCAATATTGTCAACGAGTGCGAGTGTCAATCAATGTTTAAATAAATACAAGACATGTAGAAGAAATTATTGTACGATGTTTATATTTATGTATCTGAAATTAAAAAGTAATATTGTAAAAACAAGAATGTAAAGTAAAATTGCAGTTATAAAGTTATAAATTTGGCAAATAATTTACTAAACAACAGAAAGGATATTAAATAAAATATATAGGACTTCAAACAAAGCAAGAATGGACGATATCTATATTAGGGTCCGACATTGAAAATACATTAGTCGGATGAATAGTGCATAATAAGAATTAAAAAAAAACTAAATATCAAGCAAAAATCTACAAGAGACGATCAGCATCGTATAGATTACACAACATAAAACATCCCTTTTGTTTTCATAATTGTATACAGTTATTAGTTAAAATTTGATCACACTTTTGGATGCTAGTTCTCAATACGATACACAGTTCTATTTTTTTCTCCCTTTTTATCTCTCTTCGCTAAATAAATTGATACCAACTAAATACTAAAATAACAACATCAACAACAACGACAACAACAACAACGAATTACCTGTACACAACGACAGGATTCCCAAACAAGATAAGCATCGGCAAAAAGTATGATTTATAAACGTACGACAGACTCGCAAACGATAACAACCTACCAATCCCGCCCCTTTAAACCGAGACACGCGAACCGCCAACTCGGTACGCGCGTTATCCTCAACTCATCTTACCGGAGATTTGGTGAGCAATGTTCGTTATACTTCTTGGTGCGGCAATTGGCGTTCTCCTCCTCTCGAGGGACGACGGCTTATCCGCACCAGCTGGGTCCGAGGTGGCTCGCGATGGCGTTTGATCAGTAGACGGTACCAATTCCTCAGCATCCGACTGTGCTGCCCTCTCAGTCTCCTCGATTGACCTCTTCTCCAGATCACTCGAGAGCTTTCGCTCCCGCTCGTGCTGAACATTGACCAGTTCCGTGCTCACCTCTGCGTGTCGCTGCGCCTTGTAGGTGACGCGATTTAGCGTTGCGGTTGATAGAGGGCGCGGCGGTTTGTCCGGTGCTGGCGGCGGTTTCTCGTCAGGTTTACGTTCGTGTTTGTCAGGCGTGCCACTTGGGGGCGTGGGTGCCGGCTTGTTTTTCCTCCGTGTCGCTGGTTTGGGACTACCCTGCGGTGGACTCTCACCAGGTTCGCTTAGACTACTATTTGACACGCAACGCCGTAGGCCTACTACCTGCGCATCGGAACCATTTACGATGCCGACCTCGAGGTCACGGTCAAAGTCAATGTCACCTGGGAAGAACCAGTCTGCATAAGTTACCAACTGGTCTACGATGAGACTAGAGTTGTTAGCCGCGTTCATGTCTATACTGCAATTAAAAAAATTAAGGACAAATATTATCAAATAATGAATCTGATGTCGATGTTTAAATAATTTATAATAATTAGTTTCATTATTGTATACAAATGCAGCGTTAAAAATAGTTCATCTTTTGCACTACAACATTTCATAGTATTTATATTCTATCATAAATATTAACTAGATGAAACCAATTTTTGTTCAATTAAACTTGCTTTAAATAAAATATACAAATTAGGTTTTCCTAGAAAAATTAAGAATAAAAAAAAACTAATTATAAGCCGGCAAATAAGCAATTCAAATTAAAAATTGTTTAGATTACATTTTTATCTGTTTTAATTTAATTAAGATAATCGCCTCAATAATAAATAAATATTCTTTACATTAATATACAATATTAACCTTTTATTATTTTAATAATCATTAGACATTTAAAATTATACTATGACATAATTTACTAGATAATAAATATTTACTACCATTTTAGAAGTATACATTCAATATGTGCATAAATAATTTTCAATGACTTCAAGATTTTATTTCCAATATTCTCATGAACAATTGTTTAATTAATAAACAAGGTTGCCGGATATCATGAATCATTCTTCAAGCCAAGCATCGTAACATTTAAAATTTTGATTTTCTTTTAAATATTTTTTGATATAAAAACAATTTCTGAACTTAAACTCAAGGATGTATTTAGTTTCAACAAAATCTTATCACTTTCCAAATAAGATTGCAGATAAATGATTCATACTCTTATTCAATTGGTTAAAATAAATTTGTTGTTGCAAGTATCAGTGACCTTTAATCCTGTAATGTTTACAATGCTCTTCAATACAGTATACTTTCGATTTACAGATAAATAACTACAAAGCATCAATTTCTTCTTTGTCTAACTGAAATATAATATTCATACTGCTTTAATGTAATGAACTTAAATGAAACTGATATTTTAAACTTATATTTATATTCGTCTATTCCTTTAATTTTAATACAAAAGTAAATTATAAAAGCAACTCACACATATTGACTGTTAATGTCGACTTCTGGGGGGCTCCAAATTAAATTCGGCGCGATGACGATGGCTATGTTGTGCGGCGTCATTTTATTGGTATCTTGGTTCTTCGTCAGTATCGCCAAAAATTTAATCAAAAACTTCAGATTTTCGTAATTGGGGGACGGCAGCTTGTGCAGCACCTCCCATAATGCACGAAGTCTCACGTCAGTCTGCGTTATTTTTGCAGCCGCCATCCATTCCGGATACAATCTGTCATTCGGAAATAGAAAATGTGTTAATTTTAGCGCAAATGAAAGGAGCTAAAATGTTAACAAGCCCAAATTGTCTCCTTTGATATTAAAGCGAGAAAAATGTAACATAACAAAACATGAAATTAAATGAGAAACTTCGTCCGGTGACTCGTAATAAACTCAAAGGAGAATATAATAGTGATTTTAAATGGAAATTTGGTTTCCATAACGATATCAATAAGAATGCGTGATTATTGCATTAAGCATTCTCAGTTAGGTGGCGGTTTAAACGAATGAAAGTAGAAGTCGAGGTCAAATCAATTGAACGCTCGGCTACGTTGACAAGTCGTTTAAAGCCAGCATTGTATAATACATGACAATAATCACAACTTTTATTTCATGTCTGAACATCAAAACCGTTAGAGAAAGAAATTTTTGTCACAACTTGCTGCTCATCACAACTCCGACTAATAATTTCATTGCTTTTATTAGGAACAAATGATATTATTCAATGATAAATAATATTTTTGATATTATTTATTATTAAAAAAATATGCCATAGGAATTTTATGTGTTCACTTCAAATAATACTTTGAAAATATTAATCTAATAATTTGTGTTTTAATAAGTGTTATATTAATATTTATCAAGTTCCACTAATTATTTTAATTCTTCATCAATTTGTCAGCAAAAAGGACACAATTACTTAAAGTAAAATTTATACACGTATTATTTGCGAACATTCAGTTATATTCTTATTATTTATCTGTTTTTCAGTGAAAAGTAATTATTATTACCTGTAAAAAAATTTTAAAAAACGATTCATTTAATATATTTTTGCAATGTAAACTCATCTCATTACCAGTTATAAATATAAACATTTATAATCATAAAATAAATGTTACTAAAAGAGCCTATGAAACATTTGCCATTGTTCGATTTGAAGTATTCTAAAATTATTATCTGTAATTTTGATAAGCGGTCGTTATTGTTAATTGATAAAAGATTAGTATTTCAACGTTCAAAAGATATCTTTTAAACAAACTTTATCATATTCTTTAACGCACTTATGATATTAAGAGGATTACCATTAGACAAATAAAGAGAATTTCATTAATTGTTAACAAAAAAAAATTAAAAAAAAGATCAAACAGAAACATTTGTATTCCTAACGCAAATTTAAATCCCAATGCTTTTTTTAACTTTCTTCCTGTCACGTATTTATTCTTGCCCAAAAATAACAATGCAAATTCTAATAAACCCCCGCGAAAAGGCATGCGATGATACGAGGAATCATGAGTCACCGTATGTCGCGCAATGTGGGTCATTGACACATCGAAAACGCGATCTATTTAAGCACGTGAACTCATATAGATGTAACCAACTATTGAACAAGATCTAAGAGTTACAAGGTATTTCACTTGAATATCCTTTTTGAAGCATACCTTTATTTGTCCCAATTAAAATGTATGAGAAAGTTAAAGAGCAAGTCGTTTAAAAAAAAAAAACTGAACACATTTTCAATGAAAATGTAACCATACCTAACTTCATAATATCACATTAACTTTATAATAAAAAGCAACATTATTTGAATATACATGAACAGAATTTACATAAAGAAATTGATAGAAATAATTTATTTAATTAATAAATAATTAATTATCTGCTTGTTAATTTGTTTCATTGAAACAAGACTATTTCATATCTTTTACTATTTTATGGTATTTCATGTAATTACTTGACGTTTCATTAGTTTCGATAAGGATGATAAAAAGTTATGATTTGTTGCTCACTTGAACGTAAGTAAAGGTATAGGCAGCTCGCGCAAATAAGATTTGAGCGCCCCTGCAATCACGTGGGGGTCTTTGTACTCCAAAACGGCTGGCAGATTCAAGCAGCATGCGTCCAAACTGAGCTTGATGCGGCGCAACTTTGACGCGCCACTGGCTATCCTGAATAAGCCCTCTTCCTCCATCCCAAGTTTTAGGAGCGCAGAAACGCACAATTGAATTGGAAGCGCAATCTTTCTATTCGTTACACGCAAATGTTCCTCCAAAGGAAAGCCGTATACTGGTTTCATCTCATTATTATCTGCAAACAAATTTTACCTTTTAGTAAACATAGAAGATGACAAATTAATGTTTATATAATTTCAAAATTGTATTTTTAAGCATAATTTACTAACATTGATTTATTGTTAAAAAATCGTTATCTTAATTATTAAAAGTTTTTCCGTTACTTATCTGTTTAGTAGCAATAATGAAGCCATTTTCAAGAATTTAAATATTAACAATTCTTAATAATAGTAGATTACTTAATACAAATTTACAATAGAAACATATGAATATAAGGATATGATTGTATGTTGTTTGGATAGAGTCAAATTTATTTTTTATGGTTGAAAGAACTTATTTTGTTTTCCTTTTTTAAAAACGAACAATTTTATTTGAGATATAATTGGCCGTATAATGTTAGCGAAATACAAATTTTGAATGAGAATTTATTCATAGAATGCTAATACAAATTTACTTATATAACATTCTAGTTCTGGAATGAACTGTTCTAGGCAGTGGAGTGCGCTTTCATGGTACGCTCGTTGCAATTTGACATATTGAATGATAGTCTGGGCGAGTTCAGTCTCCCTCGACATAAGCTGGAACATTTCAGCAGCCAGCTGATCGCGACACTGCTCCACCTTCACTTCAGCTTCTTCTAATTCATCTTTCAAACTGTCCACTTTAGTTGCTATTGCTCCTAATTTTGCACACACAAAGAGATATTACTTCATCTCAGTTACATTCAGTCTAGAAACTTGGATTTAATTTTTAATTAATTTTCAAACAAACTTAAAAGAAAGTACATATATTTTTAAAACAGATAAATAAATAAAATTGAATACCGAGGCATGGTAATTCAATTTATGTAACATCAATTTATGTAACCTTTTAAAGATAATGTACTTATTATTGCATATTGTTTAATTTGACAATAAGTTGCAATTACACTTAATTGTTGTTCTGTCTAAAGCATGCTTAAATCTTGAAATTGGAAGCATATGAGTAATAAATTTTTAAAAAAGAATATTCACTGTACATTATTAAATGTTTTACATGATTATATATACGATTTTAAATACTCATTAATATAATTTAAATAATTGTTTAGTTAAAAATACAATATTTTATAATACAGGAGCAATATTTAGAGTGACAGCCTTTTCTTGTATATAATTTAACTCTTTTTTTTATATTGTTTGATGAAAATAATTATGAAAATGTGTGAATACATAAAAAGATAACATACCTCCAATATTATGTTTATTTGCCTGGTGAAATCTCGTTCTTGCACTATCCATATCTAGTATTAATTTTGCCAAATTACGCTTTTGTTTCATGATGTTCGGTATGTCTGTTTCGAGAATATGCTGAAGAGGAGTAGTCACATACTGCTCCACCTTCGATTCGTGCTCGACAGTCTCATTAGCCAGTGCATGCTGAATCCGACCACATTCCGACAAGGCAAAGCTCATGAGACCATCCTCTCCAGCATTTTCCAGCATCGTCGAACCCAACAGATACTCCGGACATTTTTTCTATAAAATTAATTAAATTAATTAATATTTATTACAGATGTTAATGCGTATTCGTGTCAAGTAAATTTATATAATTTAAGGTCTCAATAAATGAAACTCTAATCCAACTTTTAATATTTTTCATTATTATAACTTTTTAAACGTTCATAAATGTGAGTTATTAATAAAACTACTTCCGGTATAACGAAATATTCTTCTAATTTTTATGACTGTTGTCTTTAAATTATGATTCATAAAAATTTACAAACATTTTTTAATTGAGTAAAATTAATTTATTTACTTAGTTATAACATTTGTTTTCTTCATAATTTATTAAAATTAAACAAACTTATTTAAAACAAAAAAACTTATCTAAAATAAAAAAAACTTGTACATCTTCTTCTTAATTTAATGCAATAACAAAGAAGCTTATATTTAACTTTTTTTTTTACGTATATTTAATTTATTTGACATGATACATAGTTTTATTATTCACAAAATCTCAAACAAAATCCATAACTAGTCCACTTTTTGAAATAACTGTTAAACAAATTAAAATAAAAATTGTTACGTACTTTTAAAATCATATTTTATGTAGATATGTAATTAAAAAAAAAATTAGTTTAAATCACATTTTATTAAACTATAAATACAATGCATAATTTTTAAATAGATATACATTTACCTTAGTGCTTCTCTCTATAAATAATTCATTCAATAACACAAAAATTATATCTAAACAAAATAGGAAACTCATCTAGAAAAGAAGATATATCAGTTATATATGAGTGTGCAATTTTTATACAATCAAACTTCTTAATTAATTATCTATTAAGATTCTATTTCACAATTATTGATCTTGCCTAATAATTTCAAAACCGATTATTAAGTTTAAACATTTCAGAACTTCAACGTGTTTCTTGAAACATCGACCACGCAAAGGCTTTTGAAACTTAGTTATATATCATCATAACAGGCATTTGTCATTTGTAAACAGCTGATAGAGGATTCCGTCTTAACTTTATTTCACGAAATAATTGTCACAAACAGACTTCGATATTTTAACTTACTCAATAAATCATGCTTAAAAATATATATTTCTGTACTATAATATCAACACAATTAAATATAATATATCGTAAAAAATTATTATTAACAATGTTGTTAAAACGATATTAATTCCTCATTAAGCAAATTTGATTTATTTTTTCATTAAAAAAATTATTTACCAATTAAAGTTCAGAAATGAAAAATTATGTCATAAAAAATCCTATCTTAATTTAAAATTTTAGAACAAAGTTAACAAGCTATGGATATTAGGTAAAGAAAGTTAAATTCGTATTACATAATAAAGAAATTCGTAACTGAAATGTAATCAAAAGTAAAATGAATATGTCGAAATAATTAACATTAATGTGTACTTTATTAATATATTTCCTTTACTATTTACATTTTTCGTGGGAAACCTCGTTCTGTTATGCTAAGCATTATTTTCAAAAAGTAATGCAAAGTATATGACCATATAAATACACAAACTCTGATGGTATACTTTAACGTACATTGATAATCATATTTTCCATTCTTTCCAAGGTATGTGGAATTTTTTCTTCAAATAAAATAGTTACCAAAAATCTAAAACAGAGTTAATTTAGTTTACAATTATTGAAATGAAACTCTTTAAATAAAGTACTGAGAGGAAAAAAACAATATCAAACAAACCTTAGATTTATCAAATATCATCTATCTAACTAATACATCTATGATAATCTATTAAATACAATCCATTATCATCGTCAAATCATCATCAAATCAAATCGAATCAAACCTAATCAAATTAAATTAGAAACAAAAATAAATATAAACCTATCAAATACAAATAATTTTATACAAATAAAAAGCAATGGCTCTTATGGTAGCTATTTCAGGTATTTAAGGTCAGGTCAGGTATTCCAAAGGCCAATAACCATCAATAACATAAATATAAAAAAAAATATCCAATATTTTGACCAAATTTTATGGATTTTGTTCAGATACCAATTGTACTTTTCATTAAATTGAACACTGAATTACAAACCAATCGTTTTTCTTTATAAGCCGAATCTTGGGCAATGGTCTGATTCGGTGGATTGCCGAGCCTCTTGCTCAGTCCTGTCAAGGCCGCTCGAATCTGCTCGACGTGCTTATCCGCTGCTTGCAAATCGTCCGTCAGAACCTCCGTCTTGCCGGCCCTGCTCGTCGCCAAAAAAATAAAAAAACAACACTTTGTATCATCATTGTAACCTCACCTTGACGTTTTCCCCTGTCTTAAACATTTTATAGTGTCAGCCGCGCAACGCGACAAAAAATAATCGACCGCGCCGGACGCAACGGTAGAGGGGAAAAAAAAAGATAGAAAAAAAATTAGGGGACGGCGGGAAATCTCATTAAAAAAAACGGAAAAAAGTCCCTGACAAAACAAGTGTTTTTCGTATACCAAAAACACTCGACTTAACGACTCATTTGCGAGAAATTGCGCGAATAAAATTTAACATGGCTATTGGGGCACGCATATATTTTTTCCCTTTCAATTTCGTCTGACTATTAATTGCAGTTTCATTGTAAATAGCTGTTTTTAATGATCGAACGTCTTAATCGATTGCGGTATTTTATGTATCATATGCCCAGTGCTTCGGTTACAAGTGTTTGTGTACTTGTGTGAGTGTAGGAATATATAAATATATATTACGTATACTGCAGATATATATACATATATATATATACTTATATCTATAGTTGTACATGTGAAATGTAAGAATCAAATTCAATTTACAAATAAAAATGAAGTGTCAATATAATAAAAAAAAAAAAAAAAAAAAAAGGGAAAAAATTGTAAAAGATGACAGAGTAGAATTGTTTTATTCAATCGAACGACGGGATAACGATAATAACGGCAAAAACGATCGGTCGAAATCTAAACCGAGTTTATCGTGGCGATAAAGGTGTTTATTATTTCGCAACGATCGTTACCTTGAGAACGTCTGATCAGCGAGCTGCTTGACTCGGAAAAATTGTTTCTTCATCGTCGCGCGTTCCTTTGGTTATTCCGCTCGCGTACCCCGGGTGCTACACCTCAAGCGCCGTCCAACGCTCGGCCGAAACTGCGCTATCTTTGTTTATCGCGTTCACGACGTCGGCGCTCGCGGCTACTTGCGATCCGTCATCGCAGTACCGCGGCGCAATGAAAAAATATTCTCGCTGGGCACACCGTGCTCCTGATTAATCCGAGGCGTGCGTGACGTCGTCGTCGTCGTCGTCGCGGTTCACTCGGGCAGACTGGCCAATGCCCGTGTGCACGATGACACATTCGTACGCGGACAATACGTCGTGTCCGATCGTGAGCGAGCGCGCGCGAGCCGACCGATCAACGCTCCGGACAACACCTCGATGAGGTTCGCCGCGAGATCGCGACGTGGCGCGGCAGGCGGCCGCGGCAGATGGTGGCACGCCCCGCGCCGCGCTTTTTTGATTCGCGTTTGGTATAATAACGATTTTCGATTTTAAATCGTATTGTAAATAAAAATTTTCGCTTCTTTTTACAAAGGATGTTACATATGTATTATTCATGTAGCTTATTATCGGCAAATAATTCTAATTTAATCTTTATTGTTGTATCTTAAGTTATTAATGAGTTTAAATGAACTAAATGAGAAACATTGTTATCTGCATTTGGAACCGACCAACGAAATGTGCTAATAACTCTGAGCAGTTTTCAGACTAGTGGTTCATGCAATTCTATTGGTGGACAAAAAGAAAGAAAGAAAGAAGAAAAACTTATTATATTTTAATTTGGCGATACCGAATCAGATGACATGCAGGTATTATTTAATTTCAGTATCGGAAAATTAAAAAAATATCTACTCTTCTTCTTTCTCTTTTTCTTTTTGTCATCCAATAGAAAAGCTTGAACACTAGTCTGAACACTGCTCAGAGCACTATTCAGAACAATGATAAGCATCCCTTGCTGATAATAATAAAACTAAGATATTTACTCGAACAGTTTGAAATCCTCCCTAATAGAATATTATATATAAATAAAGAATATTATTATTTTTTTTTATTAATTTGATCTTCTAAGTATTTACAAACATTGCTTATTTATATACTCAAATGTAAAAACATTTCATTCTTTAATTCCATAGTGATTCACACTTTCTTAACATTCCACTAATAAACCATAATTATTTCTAAAATCAGAGACAAGAATAATTCTAATAAACATTTTTTAAACATTCTGGAATATTTCTTGTTAATACTATTCTTTATTAAAACCACATTCGACTTCCCTTAAGAAACCCTCATTTAAAGCAATTCATAAATGGCGCGCTAAACGTCGACTGCGCGCGGTGACTGCGCGCGTTTAGTTACGGCAGCATCGCAGTCTCGGGCAGATGTCGCTGCGGCTATCGTCGACCGTGTCCATTATACATAAGTTTCAATATCCTGAAATCCTCGCCCACCGATACCGTCGGACCGCCGGGACGAGCGTTGACGAGAAAGCTTCCACCAGGACAGAGGCTAATTGACGGGTAATTGGATGTGGACGGTGTCGCGCGGCCAAGTCGCGTCTGTCCGTTCGCCGGGTAAAATTAAAGTGGCGCAGCATCGTGTGCCGCGACGGTGTGTGTGTGTGTGTGCGTATGTGTGCGTGCGTATCGTTCGGGGCCGACGTCGTTGTAGCTCGCTTTTTCCATCCCGCTCTGTTGCGCGTCCAACCCGCTCCCGCCATCTCACTCGCGCGGGCCTGTCTCGCATCGCCGCGGAAGTGAGCTGTCCCGAGTCCCAACGTCGCCGTCACCTGCCCAGGTTCCGCAGCGTATGAATGTGTCCGTGTGGCGATTTGCAACTGTGTGGGTGAGGGCGTGAGAGTGTGCCGCGATCCCGAGGGGCTGCCGCGAATGTTTATGTGCGCGCGAGGCCCCCAATGTTGCCAATTTGAACGGCCGAAGGGTCGTGTTTTGTTGTCGTCCGGACCGCGGAACGCTTCCACGTGGAAGGTCCACCTTTTGCCAACTCATTCCCAAGTTTAGTTTAGAGGCCTGGCCTTTTTGCACCGTTGCAACGATGCGCCTCGTCATTTAAATTGTGTACCGTGGTACAACGTATGTAACTTTCACTCCAATTTCATATGACTCGTCCTTTCAGACGGTAACGTTTTTATTATTCTTATTATAACTCTTGTGTTTTTTTCTCTCACTTCGATTTGCATGTCGAGTCGCTTTTACCTTATTCATTTTTTCTCTCATTTTTTGTATTATTATTACGTATTTTTCTTGTTAAATATATTATGGCTAAGTTATGTTTGGGTAAATGCGCGCTCTAACTGTAAAAGCAATATTGTTAAATTGAATTCTCTTTATTTGAAAGTAATTAATCGTACTCCATTTATAATGTCAAATTTAAAGCGTCGATTTTGCCCATATATGTATTTTTGTTTCAGTTTTTTAATTGGTAACAAATTTTTATTAATAACAATATTTATTTGACTACAACTTTTAGCATGGAATGTTTTTTTTCCCCCAATGAAATTTTGAAGGCAATTTATTCTTAAGAATTTCTAATTATTTTCATAAAAAAAAGTATAATCTCAGCATTTTTTTTGTACTTTGTGCTTAATTTACAAGTTTCTGTTAATATATTGCTGGGTATGTTTCATATTATATTTATAATGATATGTTTAGTAATGTGGTATATTTTTAAATTTTTTTTTTTTTTTTTTTAGTTAACTTATTATCATTAATTTTATACCAAAAAAAATTTGTTTCGTCATGTTATATTTAAAAATATAATTGTACTGACATTATTTAAATGTTTTTAGACCTTATTTTTTAATATTTTAAATACGACAAGTATGCACATTTTATTACAATGAATGTATGATTTCACATTTAAAAAATTTAAATCAACTTGTATAATGCTTTGTGTGCTCTAGGAAATCATTAATTGCTATTTATTTCATAGTTTCTAACAAAAATGTTTAATTAGAAATAATGTTATTGAACAATACAATGTTTGAACTGTTTGAACAATTGATAGGCCTGATTGTTTTAAAAAATAAAAATTTAATTTATACATATACTATTTTTTTTTAAAAACAGATTTTTTTTGATTTGTGTCTTTTTTCACAGTCTAATGTGACAAATGTGTCAAATGAGCCAAATGTATATTTTCAATAAAAAACCAATCATGTTAAAATCCATTTCAAACAAAAGAAAATGCACTTTAAACTTTTGAACATTTGTTGTCATTTTGCTTCATTTTGGAATGTAAAACAAGATAAATTAAATATTTCATCAGAGTAAATGCATTAAAGAATTTAAACTAAGATAAAATTAATTTTAATTACACCGTAATGGGATAAAACTGCAATTGAAGGCTCACAATTATTGCGGGTTAACAAACAAATTATGTAAGATATATAAGTGAAAATAAATAACAAAAAAAAATAATTCTTTACATTGAAGGTTTCCTGACTCTTATATTGTTTAACTATAATTTCTTTATTTATAAATTTTGAACAATTATTTCTAATTTTTTAATATCTTTAATCGATTAAGTCAATTAATATTCAACTAAAGTACATCATTAAAATATTGATAACATTATTTGTAATTTTAAACATAAAAGTATTATATTAAATTGGATTACAGCATTCTAATAATATGGTTTTCATAAAACAGTTTAAATACAACGCAGAAATGTATCACGTAGTTACACAACTGGATATTAAAAAATACTTTTCACAATATTTGTTATCAGCAATAGTCAAGTTATATCGGTGCGGCGATATCCGCCCCTGGCAGTTGGTGAAACTCAGTTTAATGAATGAATCAATCCGCCTATTCATCAGCCAATTGGGCCTTTGCGCGAAAAAGAAATTCGAGCAACAATACATTTGCATGTGTCATATCGTAATGAAAAACTCATTAGATTAAAATAAGGTCTCAGTTACTAATTTTAATGCTTGCTCAATATTCAAATTTAATCATATTCCATATCAATTAAATTAATAAACATTTAAACGAAAGATGAGCTTTTGGGACTTAAAGGATAAATATTTAAATGCCAAACATTTGTATCATATAAATATAAATGTTTAATTAAAACGATCGAACAAATTGAAATAACTTTAATTCATATTTACATTACAAAGAAGTATAAGAAAGTTCAAAGATTGTTTATGCTTTCCCCGAAGATGTATTTTAACATTTTAATCTAACATGTTGAAACCATTTCAGAGTTAATTTATCATTAATCTTGAATCGTACATAACTAACAGTACACCTTATTAATTTTACACGATAAAGCGTCTTAAGATAATTAAATAAATAAAATTTTCAATTTGAAGAATTAATAATTGGTTTCGATGACAAATGTAACGATAGTAAGGGAAGAAAAATCCCTGGACAATTGAAGAATTAATCATTTTGGTCAATGGAGAATTGCCTTAGAACTCATTTTACATCTCTGTTTCTCTTTATGGCTACAATAAATTCCTTAAGATTGTATACTTGAATCAACACTGTAATTACTTTAATTCTTGTAATAGTTGTTCTCGTAATTACTGGACCCTTACAGAAGTAACATTTGCACGCTATGAAAAACCAAACGATTATAACTTGTTGTTAATCTGCAAGTTTTAAAAACACAACATTGTGAAAGAAAACTGTTTGACTTGTTAATTAGTGGTAATTTTTGTATTGTATACTATATACAAGAAAGCAATAAATATTTAGATATCAATAATGATTAAGATTAAAAGTATTTCACCTGTTAAAGTAAAAGATTATATTGTAGTATCATTATTATGTACAAAAGAAAAAGGTGGTAGTAAATACTTGACAGAAGAAAATGTTATAGAATATTGTATTAATTCCCAGATGCTATTAAAGTACAATATAATACAAGTGAATGACTACACAAAAATGTTTAATATCTTTTTATGTGGAACTACAACATGAAAAATATTAAGATAAAATATGGATTTAACGTAAATAAAAATGTTTTCATGGTCAAATTGAACCATATCTGGTATTCAAGGTTTCGACATTGAAGGAGAGAACATAAATTTGCAAAATAAATTATTGATATTGAATTTAAGTAGTATAATAGTAGTAGATTGAGGAAGTGGAAGTAATTGGAGTATTGAGAATAAGTAAAAGGGAAGAGAACTAAGAAAAAAAAAAGGAAAAAAGAATTGACACAAAAATAATTGACTTTTATTATTTCAGTTTGTGATGAATACTAGTAAATTAATGCTTACTCTGAATCTGTCATTTCAGAGGTTCGAAATATGATTAAACATACATAATTTAATTTTTTTCAGCTTTTATAATAGTAAGGGAATTAATTTACATAAACCATATTTCTATAATATTTTAATAGTACATTTCATCAGTATTAATACACAAATAGTTAAATTTATTGACATAAAATTAATTCTGTGAAGAATTAATAGTAAAGAAGATACTTTCTATAAATCCAGGCATTTTTTTCTAATATTTCTGTGGAAACCCTGGAAATTACTAGAACGGAAACTCGCTTGTCCCAAAAGATAATTCACTTTGTATATCAGCCAAGAAGGAATTCTGTTAAATAAGAAAATAAGTCGCTTCATAATCATTCGTGGGTATTGATAAAAAAAACAAGTTGCTTAATTTTATGCTGAATTCATATAATTCTATATATGGAATACCATGTCTAATTACAATATAAATGGAATGATTCTTTATAATTAAATTAGAAAAATCATACGTTAAAATTATCAGCAATTATAATAAGAAAAATTGAATCAATCCAAAACACTTTATAATAACAAAGTTAATTTTCTTTCCCCCCCCCCCCCCCCCATGACTCAACTGTCGAGATCAGAATGACTCGGCGAACAGCCTCTGTGGAAAACTGAGAATGTTTACTTTTATGATCTTAAGGTGAAACGCCACTGAATGTCCAATTCAGAATGAACATAACCTCTTTAATAATACATATCTGTGAATATAAGAATTAAAAATTAATTCAAAAAAGAACATAACACATATCAAAAGTTAAAGACATTTAGGTTTTTGTTTAATTAGTTTTTACATATTGCAACTTTTCTCAGAAAGCTGAGAAAAGTGGTCGTTTCATCGACTATTTATAGGTTAGATTGTAAACCAATTTTACAATATATCTAAAGGTATGTATTATTAAAGAGTCCAGTGACAATTCACCTTGATCGAAAAGAAATTTTATCCCCCCTCTAAAGCGCCCGAATATCCCCTCGATAGTTACGATCCTGAGCGACGCAGTCGCGCAGTTCTCGCCGAAGTGTTGGCAGCACTGTCCGGGGCGGGGGGGAGCGCGCGCGGTGACATCGCACGGGTGACGCACGGAGGTGTCCCGTGGACGCGTCGCGCGATCCACCAGAGTCCGCAAGCGGGGTTCCCGGAAGTCGGCGGCACGATCGGCAGGCAGAGGCACTCCCGCGCGAGCAACGCGGCCCCGATCGTGCGCGAGCGCGGGTGTACCGTAGGGCTGCACCTAGCGCGCTGCGAAACCGTGCCGATCCGTGCGCAGTGGGGCTGCGCGCAGATGCGACCGTGAACGGCTTTGTCGGTGGACGGTGGAACGCAGCAAAGTCGGATCGCCGTGACAATCCCCGAGGACGACGACACCGCCCCGCAAGTAACTGCCCTGGCGCGACCGTGGCTCCCCCCAAAATCCCGACCGGGATTTGGCGCGACGGCTCGCGCGCCGAGGCCCCAATCGGGCGACCTTCGCGCCGCCTGGTTTCTGCAAAAAAAGCCTCGCTTTACCTCGTCGCCACCCCCCTGTCCCCCTCCTGCTTGCCGACCCCTCACCCTGCCGTTACAATCGCGCGTCGGGAACCTCTGATTGAGAGTTCCGCGAACGGCGATGACAAAAGTGCGACGAAGGCGATCCGCCGAGTGTTTCGACGCAATCGAACGCTCGTAATTCAGGTGGTTCGGCACCGTACCGAGGGTCCGTTTGGCGTTGCTGGAGGTATCCCCATAGGTTCGCAGTCCCGAATGATTTACAATCCCGAAATTCGTTCGGTTCGCGTGAGACCGAAGGTATTGGCACGTTCCAGTTTGATTCCTTAAATTAAAAAAGAAGACACATGAATATAATTGTCTGTCCTTTTTTAAGTTAAAAAATTGTTCAAGCTGGAACGTGCCAAATGTTCCGAAATTGACTGCCAGTACTGCGCTAGCGAGACAAGCGTATACATTTTCATAAACAAGAAAAAGATGCGGATACTGCAAATCAATTTTGGAACATGGCCTATATCGCGAACATATTTTGGAATGTTTTCGGCGTCTGCGAGTTTTAATGCGAACGTTGTTTCGGCCGAGATTACCGATGGTCGAATATTCGGAATGTGACATTATATCTTTCGAGGATTTATCAATTTTCAACTTCATTTAATGATAACACGAAAGAGAGAAACGAAACATCAATAATGTTTTCTGACAGTCTTTTCCCCAATACATCATGAGGACAATAAGGTTTTGACGATCTTTTATGATGTTTTCGTATCCCTGGTGGATCTGAATAGATAGATCTGAAATTGTTTTTCTGTGATCGTGAGCAATCTTTAAGTCGAGCTCATTATGTCGAGTTGTACGTAATGTGTGGCGTAGTAAGGTAATAGAAGGAGGAAACGTAATTTTAGTTTAATTATTCCCCTTCGTTGGACACTTTATCGCGTTATTTATTTATTTGTTACTTATTTTTTATGCGATTTTCGTCACACCGCGTATTGTGTAAGGCTTGTAATTGTATTACAGATTTGTGTACACATTACTGGCAAAGCAAGTGTGTTGGTTTCGTGTTTGCATCCCTCTCTAACGCGCGCCTACTTTAAGAGAAAATAAAGACACACTAAGGATGTAACATAATTAATGTTTCAGTTTTGCGGTTATGCTACTTTATAATAATACATAAATATTGTATTATAGTTTTACGTTTATATAATGTTTAATTTATTTAAATGATACAAGTTTCGTTAAAATCAACATTAACTTACTCGTTTTATTGTTTATTCAATTAAATGACTGTTTTACTATTGGCATAAATGTGTTTCGACGTGAAAACCAAAGTGGAACTCTATGAAGCATTTGTCAGTGCATAATTTAAATATATACGCTTCGTGCCTTGGGAGACCAGTCTTATTCCTTATTTATGAAATTTAGTTATTCTTCAAACAATTTCTTTTGCGATTCGATGTATAATTTAACGAGTGATAAGGAACTTTAGGAATTGCAAAACAAAAAAAAAGGGGGGGAAAGAAAAATTCACGGTGATCTTCTTGTACTTTTCTCGATGTGGTCTCATGCATTCGACATTGAGTCATCGGTAAACTAATATTTCATGGAAAATTTGATCAGATGTTATCAGTTTTCCAGAACTTATGACCGCGTGATAATTATTCAATTTACTAAAAGCTTTTTATCATGGAAATATATTCATCGGATTGTCACATTGATATAAAATTAAAAATTATTTGTAACAAATACACACGGAAACATTCACTTTTGTTAAATTACATAATTATACATTGTTAATAATTTATATTTACATTGTTATAATATCGATATACGAAACATTTGGAAGGTCAGTGTAATCGAATAATAATTGATCAATAATTTAAATGAAGCAAACGCGACTAATTAACTTTCATATATAATTAATTATAACTAGTTAATATCTCCCAATAACAGAGTTCACTTCTTAATGTAAAAGAAAAAAAAAACATTAGTATTTTTGCCAAAACAAACCATTTATATGACAGTAAGCTATCATTGAATTGTATACATAAACAATGGATCATAATAAATAAATAACCCAAGAGTTATCATAATACTTTAATTGAATAAACAAAGCAAACGATATGCCAAACGCACATTAGTTAATGTCTCACGCATTCCAGGTATTAGATTGCGAATAATCTAATAAGAAACGTTTATAATCAATCCAATTCATTGATAAGCCTTGACAAAGACGGAAACGATCCGTGAATATAAATGTTAGTAGGATAATTTGAAAAGAAGCATTCTGCAATAACGATATTATATAAAACTCCTAAACTTTATTAAATTCAGGTACCCAGCAAATAATAAAATAATCAAGAGTCGCGCATCGGAATAAGGTGACGCAGTTAGCATTCTCGACGCAAAATATTAATGTTGACAGAGCAAGAATTACAGACTGCTCCAGTAAAACACACTTGCTCGATGGAAGACAATGAAAATGTGATGACGGAGGGGGGAAGAGGAAAAAAAAAGCCGGTGCTGGTTATAATTGTGCCGCGAGGCGGTGCCACGAGCGTTGGACGAAGAGCGCTGCGCGATACGGTAGTGGTCCCAAGTGGGATCCGGCTGGAAGTGCTCGTCGTTTAAAGGAATGAAACAAAAAAAACTGCACTGGTCATGAAGCAGAACACGGCAATTGCACGTTCCTCAGCTTTTGTAATGACCTCCCGGACGAAATTTCGTATCGCTCCTTTACGTAATGAGGAAAAAGACGAAACTAATTATGTAATGCGATAGTCTCTAGTACGTAGCGTTGCCACTCTTGGTGCGCAAACCTATAGGCACATATCTCTCTAGATCTGGACTTGTTTCGTCCAAGGTTCGTTTGGTATACTCCAAAAAGGAACAAAAAAAAAATATGTTCAGTGCCCTTAAACCGGAAGTTTGATTAATTTCAGGGAATTCTCTGTTAATATTGAGGAGAAATTTGTTTATTATTCTTAGTGTAAGGATAATTAAATTTAGATTCGTTAGAACGGTTTTTAATTGGGACGAGGGACGAGCGGCTTTTTTTGCAGAATACGATTTGAATGAGTGTGGTGTACTTTTGTAGAGTAGCGAATGAGAGTGAATCTGTTTGATGGAGGGATGATATTTTTAACGAATTTGAATTGATTTTTTGATACCAATTTTTGTGTTTGATAGGTCAATATGTCTAACCGGGTTACAGCCCAAAGGCCAAATGGCACGCAAGGAAAAATATGTCAGTTCAAATTGGTACTACTCGGTGAGTCCGCTGTTGGCAAATCCAGTTTAGTACTCAGGTTCGTTAAGGGCCAATTCTACGAATACCAGGAGAGCACAATAGGGGGTAAGTTGACAAATTAATGACAATTCGATGATTGTCAATAATTGAATTCCAGTTTCTTCCTTTCTTTCCTTTCTCTCTTTGTTTCCATAGATAACGTAAGAAAGCATAAGCATTTGAAATTCAGCTCTTAAATAAAATTTCGACTCATACATTTACAGTGGAAACCTTGCTTTGTGTTTTCTGACTTTTATACTTATCTCAATTTGCTGTATAAATATCTATATTATACATACAATGACGTAAATGAGTCTTCAAATACGTATTATAGAATAAATTGTCAATGTATACGAAATATGTTTGAATATATGAATAAATATGAACGAAACATACTTAAATATATATGAAAAACAAGTAGGTGCTTTGTTAATACAAATAAGAACTTGGATTTATAAAAACTTTGTAAACAAGAACCTTACTCAGGCCTGTAACGTAAATTGTTGATATAAATTATCATTCAACTTGATTAAGTTTACTCAATTTACAAAGATTCTTCTTTGTATAATTTTTATAATAACAATTCTTGACATACAATTTTGGCATACATTCAAATTAACTAAGTAGTTTTTCATTTACTTTTTCAAAGGTGTCATTTAAGATTAAACTTAAAACAAAAAGGGATAATTAAAAACCCAGTTCTTAAACTGTACCGTTCATCGCATGATTGAACATAAATTTCACTTTCGAAGGACAACTTAACGGATTTTTGGTTTCCTTTTAGCGTGAAAACACACTGCTCTGTGCACACAAGAACGGATTAATAACTCTCATATCATCAGCCAAACTTCAGAACATTTCTTGAACATTGTTATCTTATCGCTTCGTAACTGTTTTAATTTTTATCCACGTTTTTTTTTAATTGTTGTTAATTGTTTTGCATAGGCAAAGCAAAGAATTTTGTGTGCACTCGTTCAAATTAGATTATCACAAGTCAAACAATGCAATGCCTTTTAGTTTTATATTCAATAATCAACGTTCATTTATTAAACATTGCGTTACCGTTTAAATTGTTAATAAAGAGGGAAAAATTAAATCCTTATTATCTTATCTTTCTTTAAGATTCGTAACAATGCAATTAATCTAACTTTTTCTGTTACAGCTGCTTTCTTAACACAAACAGTATGTCTTGAGGAGACAACCGTCAAGTTTGAAATTTGGGATACTGCAGGTCAGGAACGTTATCACAGTCTTGCACCAATGTATTATCGTGGAGCACAGGCGGCCATTGTCGTGTACGACATAACAAATCAGGTTTGCAACCGTCCTTTAGTCTTGTCTAAATGTTTTTCACACGCTCCATCGGCGTTTCATCATCGGACTGTTTTCTTCAACGCAATTATCCTAATTGAAATTATACTTTCCTCAATTAATTCCTTCCTTTTCTTTCTACTTTTTTATATATCAATCGCCTTCTTTCATTTCATTCCAAACCTATCCGTACATTATTTCAATATTATTTTAAAATTCGATTAAAGCTTTCACTTTTGCAACTTATATCAACTTGAAATTATTTCATTGTATTGATCATGTGAACTACTTGAAAGTCCAAGTGGCGTAACTTACATTGTTTTTGTTTTGCGATATTTAACGGTTTACTAGGATTGTTGTAGGCAATCCCAGCACAAAGTAGTATATTACTCAACTCGAACGAAAGTGGTTTCAAGTTGGTAACTCTTCGCCTTTGACTTAGGTTACCAACTTGAAACCACTTTTGTTCGAGTCGAGTACGATATTTTACTCACCTTAAAAATAAGATGTATTGGTACCAACATATTTCATTTTCATGGTGAGTAGATAAACCTGTGCTGCTATCTATACGGTTACTATACGAATTAGGGATTACACTATTCGTGTCTTTAAAATTAAGCCACTAGCTAAATACGATACTGACCCTAGGTAACAAAAAACAAAAAGTGAACCTGCACTGTTTGGACTTTAAGGGGCTCATATGCAACTTGTAATGGTGGAAAGGCGAAATGTTCGTACGAAATGATTAACAATCTTATGAATTTCAGGACACATTTACACGCGCTATGACGTGGGTAACAGAATTACAACGACAGGCGAGTCCAAGCATAGTAATAGCGCTAGCAGGAAATAAAGCGGATCTCGCAGACAAACGGATGGTAGAATTAGACGAAGCTCAAACGTACGCTGATAGGAATGGTCTCCTTTTTATGGAAACATCTGCTAAGACCGCAATGAACGTCAATGATATATTTTTAGCTATTGGTAAGCGGTTTCCTTCGATTGTCCAACATCGATATTAAAAACGAATAACAAATTTTGTGTAATAAGTTTTGCTTTTATGATTTCCATAAAAGTTATGTTTTCGATAATTTTAGAGCAATTATAATTATATTATCTGTTGTATATATGTATCATCGAAAATAATTTAATTACTGATAAAAAGATACTGTGATTTAGAGTAACTTTTATAATACAAAAGATCATAACTCAAGTTCACACGAGTTAAACATTTAACGTAACATTTCACCAGCCATGAATTGTTCATAATTTCTGGAACGTTTCCAAATTGTTGGAATACGCGGGGAAGGGTTAAAATGCAGCTTCATTGAACTCATTTTGACGTAATACACGATACATTGTATAATGGTCTAGAAATAATTTGATTATCGATACGCGAGCTGTTATCCGATTATCCGACTATTTTTGCAAACAGATCTTTGACATCATCGAGAAACGATGATGTCAAAATGATCCTTCGACAATTGTTTGTTTTAATTACTTTTCTTTTTCTCGATATTTTATCATTGAAAGTAAAGTATAGCGAATTGAACAAAACTTTAATTATTTTATTTTTACTTTAACAATCGAGAATCTTACACATTCAAGCAATTGAAACGAAAAGTGTATAATATCGCAGAATTTTTTTCAATACTCCGGTTATTACTGTTTATAAGTATTTATAGATTTTAGAAGCTACTGTAGTAAATGCGGATTTAGTATTTTGATGACGTTAGTGGAATTACGACATTTAATGACGCGTGATTGGTTGGGGCAAATGATTAATGTTCCGTTGTGGGAAATGATTCTTTATTAATATTTCAATCTTATTACATATAATTAAATTTCATAGCTCTATTCTTGTTGAATAAAAAAAATGTTTATCTTGAAATATTACGTTACATTTTGAGCTTGACTATTTATCAAGCTCATAAATTTATTGTAACGTATAAATTTTACTGTCATTCCAGTAACAGTAATAAATTTATGCTTTTAATGAAAAGTAACATTTAGGGTAAATTAACTTTTTTTATTTACTTTCTTCTTGAAAAAAAATTAAGTAAAAGAAAATGACTTAAATGAAAGTCATGTATCTTTAAGCAAATATATTTGAGTTGGAATCTTTTATATTCTACAGATTTACTTTGGATGCCTTTTTACTTGCAGAAAAAAATTAACCGTTTAATTTGTTTGATTGCAGCTAAAAAGCTTCCGAAAAACGAACAAGCAGGCAATGCGAGTACGAGCGGACAAGGCCGTCGACTAGTCGAAACTGAAGGGCAAAAAGCGACCACTGGAAATTGCTGCAAGTGATTAACCAAATCCGTACGTGTTATACAAATTCTATTGGTATATATTTTTACAGTAGTAAAATTAACACTCCAATTGAACGAGGCGGACAGGATGCAACAGAAACAAAAGCGAAAAAAATTCGAAACTAAGAGAAAAAACTGGACAGGCCAAGCAAAAGTGAACGCTGGGAAACGATACGAGCCGGCGCGAGGTCACGTTTTGCCACGGGCCAACCGTGGCGCCGTGCTCCAGCGTTGTCTTTATAAACCACTTTACATGTATTTTTATATCAACGAACTGCATCGACGGCGAGGCGGACGGCACAGTGAATCATCCGAGTAGACACGCATTGTATTAGATAAAAATGATTTTTTTAGGCGCAGTGATCGTAAATAATGTAGAAACACTATTACGTTCACGTTATGTGTTAAGTTTGTCAGAGAGACGAGGACCAGAGGTCATTCTCGATTGAAAAAAAAAACGAAACAAAAAATAGAAGAGAACTATTTGAAATTGTTGTCCAGGTTATCACCATCAATTCACTTCGTCTGAGCAAACAAATTTAACTTATTTGCAACGATTTGTTTATTACGCGAACAGGCGGGTTCGTTACTTTTTCCCCTTTAATAAAGTAATTAGAAATTGATGGTGAATACCTTCGATGAAGTCAGAAGCCTAGGTCAGGGGAGGTGTGAGCGGTTTTTGAAACCTTCTAACCCCTCCCCGGTGAACCTTGAATTTTGAATCGCGTTGGTGCAGCGACCGGTCTTTTATCCGCGTTTGATTATCGCGAGAAGCAACGCCCTCTACACAGCTATACACACATAATAAACACATATGAAATATCGTAATAATTCCGCGCGAACTTGACGCAGTTTTATCTCCCGACTCACTCGCAGCAGTTTTAATATTATACGCATTTAAATAGGCATTCAATGAACCATGTTCGGCTTGGAGAGGGAGAAAGGGTGTCCAGTGGAAGGCGGGAACTTTCGATGGAATCACTGATGGAAAGCTAAACATACAAAGTTTGGTTCCTTTTTTTTTTATCGATATTAAGCCGTGTAATATAGTAATAAGGTATTATTTAATGTAATGTTTTTATGGTTCATTTTATGTGCAAATACATGGATAATATAGTACAACACAATTTTGAACATTTAATTGCGAACCCTTATCATGTTCGATTGGGAGAACATTTTTTTATTCCTTATCTACCAAACGCGTACATTCGATTAAGTTTAAGTGCGAAATTTAGCGCCACTTTCACTGAAGGTCCATTGAAATTTTAAGTATTTTAAACTTATAATCTAAAAAAACATTCCACTGGGCACCTTCAATTTTGTGATCCAAGTTCAGTGAAAGGGTCGACAAATCTCTACGATTGTAAATTATATATAAATATATTGCATATAAATATATAAGAAGATAAAAAAAATCTCGTTATCTCTGCAAGTTATTGTGTTCAAGGTATCGATATTGTGCAATCGTCGTGCAAGGAGGTTTCTAGGAATTTGTAAAGGCAAAAAAAGTTAACACAAATGAACGATTAATTCTGATTATTTTGTTCCGTCCTGTTACACGCGCTGTAAACAACATATCTGTATTATTGTCCGTGCATTTTCGTAACACCGTAAAGCTCATTCTTCCATGACACTTCACTTTGTTACTTTGCTTCTCCGGATTTCACTCTGCTTGGATTTCGGCAAAACCGTTTTAAACTACTTGAGACGGTTCTGCTCATTGTACAGAAATTTTGTGCTCCTTTTTTTTCTTTTTCTTTTTTTTCTGGTCTACGAATACGACTTTGTGGTGTAAAGCGACGGATTCAAAGCATGATTGTACTATGTAAAACGCAACGAGAATATACACTTTCTTTCCAACAATTTTATAATCTTCAATTGACTGTATTCTTTCGATGGTCTAGCTTTATCCAATCCAATCCCCTACCTCGTTGCAAACGCTTCGATTGATTAAATTGACTTTCTCTTTTTGAATAAAATTTATGAGGGAAGTCCAAATTTGGTCGAAGGTGTTCGCACCGGAATTTCCCGGCAAAACTCGACTTTGGTCCGTCCTTTTACACCTAAATTAGCTAGCGAATTAGAGTCTAGTTATTTTTTTATTGAAATCATTGAGAAGTAGTTTATTTTTTTTTGAGAATCATTATTTGAGAACTTGAAAATTGTGCTGATTTTGTAGACTGCTAGGAACGTTTTTACAATCTTTCGAATGATTAATATACTGTTAATTAAGCTATACGTTCTTTAACTTAATAAAACAAACGAAAAACAAAGATGCTTTATTTCTTATTCTACTGAACTTTTATTTCTCTTTTATGGAACTGGGCGCACCTGGAATAAAAGTATTATGATTTTCGTCTCATAGTCGATGACTTAAGTCCAACGTGCTAAAATAGGATGTGTTTAAAGTTGAAACTTTCTTTTATTGAGAAAAATAAGGTGATAATGAAAATGAGGCTGTGCTTTCTTCGTTGGCACTGTAATAATATGAAACCGAGAAAGGAATTGAAAAACAATGTTGAAAGCAATTCTCCTATTTCTTCTACGTATACTTTTTTATTTCTTGATCATAACGACGAATAATTTTTCATTCTGTTTTTCTTCTCAGTGCCAACCAACGTTTTTAAATTTCCCAATTTAAGGAATACGAGAACCTCGCGTATGCACTGTTATTGGAATTTGTTTCGACGAGTTTTGCAGAAGATATTACTTAATGAGTTAACAAACCGTAATCAATTACTTTTCAGTTTATCCTGCAGAACTTTGGCTAATTAATTTTACATTCATAGGCATATCATTTTATGCCACTGCAACAGAGAACACAACCGGACGATGATTTATTAATCCGTTAATTTCTGCTTTCAGATATGTACCATAATCTGCAAAACTAAATACACCGTAAATGTGTCCCTAATGAATATGAATGAAATATGCATCAGGAAAAAGCTACTGTAAACGGTGGGAGGTGCCGATCAGTGCAACAATGAACATTTAGAACCATCGCACGAGGTCACATCGGCGAATCATAGCGAGCGAGTGAAATTAAATACAAAAAAAAAAAATGATTAAGAAAACAATTTAAAGAGAGGACGTGTGAAAGAGAGATTGAGAGAGAGAGAGAGAGAAAGTGACATGTGTGAGAATGATGTGAGAGTCACAGTGAGCGAGACAACAGCAGACAAACAAATAAATCATCCGACACACCTTTACATATAAACGTTAATCCTCGTATGGTGTATTTATCCGTGTATATCAGCGGTTATAACGATAAATATACGCGTCCGCGGGGTCTCAGATGCATTTGAACATCTATAATTTGAGATTCGTGACGGTGAAAATTGCCAGAACTCTCGTTTGTAATTTCAGTAGTGAATGGGCGGTGTTCGTTATAAATATATAAATATATATAAATATATAAATACATTATATATAAAGAAAAAAACAAGGAAATCATATAGGTCATATGATTTGTGTAAGAAGTAATATTAATAATAATTATATATATTTAAATATATGGTAATATAATATAATATCGATGACAATTTTGGCACGAATCTTTGTAAGATAGTAGAGGCCATTCCTGCTGCTATTACTATTATTAATTAATTAATGAATTAATTGATTACGATTGTATCATCATTATCTCATGTTGTATATTAATTTTGTGTTGAATTGTTTGAGACAATTGTGCGAGGGGCGGCGGGGAATAGTGGAGGGGTGAGAGGGTGAGAGTAACAATGAGGCGAGAAACAAATTAAAGCAAACTTTGTGAATATTGCCTGCGGTAATTGCGGTTAAAAGAATTAAAATAAAAATAAAAAAAAAAAGACGCGCGTCACTTGTCGTTTCGTGCAACGTACTGCACATAGCTTTTACTTTTGTACATCGCTTTATACTGGTGCGATTCTTGTGACCGGCGTTCCAACGGTTGCTTTTTACGAGTTTTACCCGATTATAAGATTCCGATTGTATTGCCCCGGACAGAATTCCACCAACTACCAAACCGAACGAGCGTCGGTGCATCTCCATCGGTTTTACTGTACGCAGTTTTTTCCATCGATGAACATATGTTTTGGACCGTTCAAGTGAAAGTCGTTTGTACTCTCGTTTGATTGTTATATGTACTTGCAAATGTCTAAAAAAAATCATTAGATATGTATTCATAATCTCGTTGTCTCTTTTTCGTTCGGTACATTCTTTTTTTCTTCTTCTTCATTGTTTTCTTTTTGAATGAATTTTTATTGTATTTATTTCTTTCTTCTTCACAACTCTGCGATGAAAGTACCAATTGAAATTAAAAAGAAAGTTCCACTTCTGTCGCGCATTTGTTGTGAAATAAAGTATCGCGTGGTAAAAGCAAAGGGACGCAAAGGCCTACTTTGCGGCCCGCGTTGCGTAATATACTATTTCGGTCTTGCTTTTGATGAATTTTGCACGGAAACATTTTGTAGGCCAATTCCAGCACTTTTATAATGATTGTAGGATTAATTTTTCCATTCTCAAACAATTTTGCATGAACTCAAAAGAAAGTCACTGTATCCAATCATTCTAGTGTTCAAATTTATATTGTTCATTGTTTTATAATATATTTTAGCAATAAAGTTAATGTTACTTTTATTTGAAATTTGAGACTTCGAATGTTTGACGTTTCATTTGTTTGTGTGCTTCCTGTTTTCTATTATATTTTTTTAGAACGATTTATTTCGGTCGTATTAATTTGATATATTCATGGCTGCAATGCAAAAAGTTTTCAGCGATGAATCTGCGGAGGATAATGGACAATTATTTGATAAAAATCCACTTGATGAAAAACTCGACGAAGAATTGACGCCGAAATTATACACGTGGGCTCTTTTTGAATTAAGTGACTTAGAGTTTATAAAAAGATACCAAGACGATGAAATAAAAATTATGTCACTAATAGGTGAACACATTAATGTTAATAAAATGAAAAAGTTAAAATTGAATTAAACAAAAATTAATTGTTTTCAGAGAAAAAATTACCAAAGCTTAAGATATTTATGAAAGCAAGAAGTCGAAGAGTTTTTTTATCTCTTGCATGGGAAATATTTAAATTTACTCGGTATACGGTTTAAAAATTGCATACTAAACAATTAAGAAAATAATTTTTTTTCTTCTTAGTTATAATTATTAAATATAGTGAATTTTAATATTGTTAATTATGTTGCTAACTGAATCAGACATCAGTATTTCTTGAATATATCTTTTTAAATTGTAATCTCATTCAAGATCTAATTATAATCAATTTATATTTTTTATACTATAATTTCTGTAACATACTATTTGAAGATATCAAATATATACGTTTAGGGACAACGATTTCTCAGCGAAAGGCGTTTCAGCAAGTTTAGGATTGATCTTAATGACGCATCGTTTCTTCCTCTCAAGATATCAGCGTACGCCACAAGAAACCAATAACTTTTTTTATGAAAGTCTACTATTTCATGCAGTGAAGGTTTACTATACTTTTTTCTAAAATGAAATTCAAATTGAAGTTCTATTATAGTTTAATTATTTGATTAAAAATATGTACAAACTGAAGTCAATTTCTATAATTCTCTTTCTAAAACATTTAGGATCCTCCAGAGTATGATTTTATATTTACTATACAAGAATGTCAGCTATTATTAGAATTATTCTTCAAAGTTTATATGGAACAACTTCCACTGATTCGACTTACTTGTTTACCCAATTATAAAATAATATTAAATTTGGAATAAAATAGAAAGATCCTTAAAGTTTGTATTTCCTTTCGATGTATAATTTAAGAAATAAAATTAAAAACTAACGAATTTTACAAATGGTTTCATTTAAATCCATTACAGGTTGTACTATGCAACAAAAAATTAAATGCCTTTTCATAAAAGATATAATCGTTATAGTATTTTGTAAATTGTTAAACTTTACTCAAGCAAACCTCAAAATTCATACAATACATATACAAAAGAAAAAAGGCAGTCTCAAATCGCAGAAAGTTCAAGTAAATATTAATTAATATTGTTACAAAATTGGAGTAAAAAAATAATTAGAAAATCGTGTTGCTACGCGCAATCTGGGTACGTAATTTCGTCGCGAATTATAGGTCAACTGTATTGGTGTAATTATCATCCTGTGATTCTGTTTGAGACAAAATTTCGTCTTCACAAAAGTAGTCGTCTTGAACACTCAGGAAACTATAATATCGATCCAATTGTCTTAAATTCTCGGAAACATATTTTAATCGTGGAATAATCCACGAATGTCCATCCGATGATGTTTTATTTATTTTACTCATACAGCCTCTCTAAAATGAGAAGAATTTTTTGTTTTAACAAGAAAATATTCATTACTTGTGCCTTGATATTTCTTTATATATATATTAAAAAGAAACCTTTTTCAAGTTAGGATAACCATAAACGGGTTTTAAATAAACACATTTATGAGAAGGTCGTTTCTTCGTGTTACGTCCAAAAAGTCTTTGATATCTCTTCAATTTTTGTACTAAATCGTCTTTGGTTACTTTCAGTCTTTTATAATTAAATGCCAATAATCTGTAAATTTCAAAACACAAAATTAGTTTAAATATTTCATATAAAAACACTTCATACTATCATCATTTATAATTTAATAAAAATTACTCTTTCTCGCAGACAATTCGCTCGATTATGTTGTCCTTCTTTTTTAATTGCAAAATCAAATCTTCGATTTGTTTGTATTGACCTTCCAACCATTCTCTTATGCGTGTCATAATTCGCTCGGATTCATTACACAGTTTGGTTCTATATATTAAACGCTGAGAGTAATCAGCGAGTATTTTGTCTAGCGAACTGCTCTTAGATTGATTTTCCTTTTGCAACTCCGCCGCTGATTTTTGAAGCAATTCCAACTAAAACATTCGGTTGAAGTGTTTATAAATATAAAGTCTAGTCGTAAAATACGAATAAAACGAATAAATTAATTATTACCTCTGTCATATATTTAGAATTGTTGCTTTCGAGCAGTTCCACTTGCTTCTGTAATATGCTATTATCATCTTTATACTTTTTTAATTGCACCCTTAAATTTCCATTTTCCTCTTCTATTTTTTCAATATATTGCTTCATATAATAAATCTATGTATATAAAAATTAAATAAATCATTGTGATCGTAATCATAAATACATTAAAAAAATATTACACGTACAGAAAATATATATATATATATATATATATATATATATATACATAATAGTTAATAAGGAAATGCACTAGAAAATAATATGAAACGTACATCATCGTTTTGAGAACTTTGCAGTTCGTTGATCTTTGTAGTTTTTGTATCTATTTCTAATTGAAGTCTTTCTATTTCTTGCCTCACTTTATCCTCCTCTTCTTTGGCCATTTGCATTGACAAATAAAAATGCTTCTCCTAAATTGGATCATCGATAAATTAAATTTCCATTGAAATCTTAAATTTATTTTAAATAAGTGACATTTAAGTACCTTATTCTTCCATTCGCGAATTTCTGCGTTTGCTTTAGTCTCTGTCTCAAACAAATCTTTTTTCAAAATAGAGAAATCATTCTGAAAATGTTATTAATAATTACAATTAAAATCAAAACTAACGTTTATTAATAATTGTACAATTTAATTATTTGCCAAAGGTTATAATTTAATGATTTTAATTGGCTATATGTAATCAATATTATTTCAGATTAACAATTTTCTTCAAATATATATAATCAAATGAAATACCTGTAATACTTGATAATCGGCTTTTAACCCTGCGAATTTTACAGAACATCCTTTAAGTTCATTTTCCAGGACTCTAATTTTGTTTAATAGTATATATTCATGCTTTTCACTTTTTAATAATTTGTCTCGCAAATCTTCAGTATTGTAATTACTTTCCAATAACGATTTTACTATAGATATCTGTTCATTTTGAATTAAAAAATTAATTAATTAAATTATGATAATTATATTTAGTTTATAAAATTATAAACTAAACATATTTTTATGTATTCAATGTATAAAATTAATAAAAAAGAATTACATCGGTTTGCGATTCCACTGACGTAATGCAACTATTCTTCCTCGAAACTTCGTCTCTCAACAAATCTAATTTATCCATTCCTGAGTTTAATGCTTCCTCGATTCGATTCAAGTGAATTTTGTACTCTAAAAATTTGTCATCGTCACTTTCATTCTCCAACGTCGACGTCGATTTCTCTTGAAATTCACGCACGTCTGTTAAAGTCTCCGAATCTTTGATTGATTTTTGTTCCACTTGTGTAAATTGGTTTTTCGCAGGTCTTCTGAATAAAACTCTTTTTAGTTCCATCAACTCTTCATTCTTCTGTCGACACAGGCTGTTAAGGGTTTTAACTTTACTTTCCATATGACTTTTTGTTTCTTTTATAACAACAACCTGTCGAATTTATATTTGCAATTATCAATTACATTAAAAAAAAGGACTGCGCCATAGAAATAAATAATACTTACTTCTTGCTGCAGTTGCTGACAGTCGTTTATACTTGAATTTAATTGGTCCTAGAATCAAAATTTTTTGGTATTATATCCACATATAAATACGTCATCTAAAGTTCTACATTTAACTACTGTTAATTAAAATTAATACAATTAACAAGAATCTTTATAGGAACATTTTATTGTAAAATCTTATACATATTAATTTTTTCTTTCTTTGGGTATTGTCCCATAAAACCTAAAACGGTTGGTAGAAATTTATTTCAATTCAAAATTTAAACTAATTTAATGATTAAATACTTACTTGTAATGAACACGTACTGAAATAATATACCAAATATATTATCACGAAAAGCACGAATTCGTAACATTTTATGGTTTTAATTTTGGCTCGTAGAGAGTCTACCGCATTTCTGTATAATTCTAATAGCTTGTCTTGTTTGATGACCTGAAATTAACGAATATAATTATTTCAGTGATCCAAATAAATACAATTATACACATTTTATTTAATTAAGACAGTCGTATAGTCTCAAAGTAGTTAGAATTGTAATTTAAAATAAAGTAAAGAGTCCCACCTCGTTAAAACAATCTTTATACTGTCGTTGAGTTTCATCGAGCACAAGTCTTAAACTTCGAATAATCTGTTTCTCTTCAATACTCTGCAAAAGAGAATAGTAAATAAATAATGTATCCATTAAGGATAATAATAATAAGAAAAAAAACTGAGTCTCTTTCAATAAAAAATACATACCACTTTGTCCAGTTTTGAATCCCAAAACGTAATCCAAAATTCTTGTTACACAGGCAGTAGTTATGTCGCGTTAAATGCGAGAAAAAAAATCTCCACACGATTAATTAGTTAATTTTTAGTTTAAAAGAAAATAAACAAATAAATGAAAAAAAAACAACCAAAAAGCTTAAATCGCCAATCTACATTTATGCATAAATCGTCATGAAAAAGAAACTAAAAACGCATTGACAATTGTTTAATTAATTAAAGCGTGGTCACTCTTCAATTTTCATGCACAAATGATCAGAAATTGCTTTAATTAAAGTCACATCTTTAACGGAAAATGTTTCGCAATAGAATATTCCGACTTGCATTTTCAACTAGATTTCATTTTATTTACACAACTAACTTTCTGTTTGACACTGTAAATGGACAGTTTATATACAATATCATAATTCGCGCGTGCTCGAATCGCAAAGGAGATAGTAATTATATATATATGTTTTGGGACAGTCGTAAACATGCCAGCTTTGCGATTCGATCACTTTGTTTGCTTATAAACAATTTGCGGATCGTTAAGTAACGCTTTGACGGTATTAGACATCGTGCACATTGCCGTGATTGAACACCGAAGGCGAGACGGAAGGCCACATCTCACTCACATCACTCACTGCTTTGTGTCCCATTTGGTCCATGCACCTTTTTGCCTCGACCACGGCGTCCCGTAAATGTCCAATGGTTTGCGCTTGTAACTCGATCTACGGCAGATTTGTTCTGGTCAAAACTCGAACAAAATTTTAACTTTTGATCGCAAGATTGGATGGGATAAGGCAGGATCAAACGGGACGAAACAAACGCAGGATACCAATGTGGCAGGAATGATGTAGGTATTTAGGATGTTACAGTATAAGTATTATATATAACCCAGAAGATTGCGTTATATCCAGAGTCGAGTTCGTATCATTATAAATAGTTCAATAAATCATTTTAAACTATATTCTTTTACAATTCTAATATAATGGCATCTTTGACTTACATTTAAGTAAAATATTCCACCAGATTTATAACTAAATTTTTAGCACCTAGTGGAATATTTAACTTGTATTTATAAGCCATAATATTATTGAAGTAGAACTTCTTACGGGATAATAAATCTACTAGTAACCAACTTAAAATGCAACAAAACAGCAATTCAAAAAGTTTTGAGCATGTATATTTTATAACAAAAATATTTGTATGTTTATTACTTATTACATGGGACAAAGACCCTTGTGCAAATAACTTACAAGCACAAGGGTACCTGCTTCATATTGAAGCCCGAAGAAGTTCTACATCCCTCATGCATTCCGCAGAGAAAAGACAATTTTTATTGTATATATTACCTGCTTTGTTAGTTTCTTATTTTCTTCTTTACATTGAGCTATGATAATCTCTTTATTTTCAACCTGTAACCATAAATAATGTATTTCGTTATTATTTCTATTTAAAAGTAATCAATTAAGATTATAGAACTTTAAGTATATTTACCTCACTTTCATACTTCTTTTGTATATCATGGAAATCAGACTTTAGCACAGCAATGGAATCTTTTTGAACTCGAATAATTTCCTCTTTATCATTTAACTGAAATAATATAATACATTAAAACCTTTGACATTGAAACTTGACATTTGTTTTTAGAAGGTCAATACCAACCAATTTTTCTTTTTTACTGACATCATTTTTCAGTTCAGTGATCTCTTCAAAACAATGTTCTATATTATTATTACACTTGCCAATAGTGTCAATGAATTGCATGACCGTAGTTAAAGGAGGATTGGACGTTTCTTCTAATCTCTATAACACATTGTTAGAATGATTACATTTTAAAGAAAAGTGGGTGCATTACTATATTTAATATTTATATATTATTAAAAAGCGAACAATGCTGATAAGCACCAGATATGTTTCTTAAGTACTCACTACATTCTTAAAGACATTAACAAGATCCAGCAAAACATTTCTTTCCGACTGAATTGTATCGGTCAAAGTCTTGATTGAGAGATGTATACTCTGTTTTTTCATAATGTGCAAGCAAAAAAATGATATGAAAATAGTAATAACTCTTTTATAAATATTTATTTTTAAATATGTTTGCATTTAAAATAGCTAATAAATTTATTTACTTTTATTTTGAAGCTAATTGTATTATCATTGAATTGTATAAAATCAAAATTCAACAAAACACACTTACTTCTTGATTAGATTGCAATTCTTGGTCGTTTCCTTTCATCGATAATTGAGTTTGCTGTTAACAAGAAGTAAACATGAGATTTTCCTGATGTCCATTAAGAAAAATGTTTAATTACAATCACGCAACAGCTGGTAAACTTAAGAGTGAATTAATATTCTTAGTCACTTTAACTGAAGATTTACAACTATTTTACTTTTGGAATTAGATTTATTGCAATTATTAGAAGTAATTGCAAACTGATTCAACTAATATGAACATTCCACTAATTTAACCAGATTATTATAGTTTAGAATAAAATTTACTAATTCACCGTCGGTCATTGTAACTCTTAATGGTTTTTCTTGGTGTAATTAAATATAATCCATGCTACTTACTAAATCGGCCAAAGTTTCTCTTGATTTTTTAATTTCCACTTCATTACTTTCCAAAGTTTTTCTCAATTCACTTTCTAGACTTTTTTGTACTTCAATCTATAAACACATACAACAAAATCAAACTTAAAAAAGGAAAATGTTTATGATCATAAATGCGTGTTTAAATATTTTTACACTTACAACTTTTTCTAATTCGATTACTTTTCTTTTATAATCTATATTTACTGCAGAAGATATTTTTCTATGCGACTCGGCTTTTGCTCTTTCGGATAATAATTCCTTTTCCAGCGATTTTATATTTATTTTCAGAATGTTGTTAGATTCTTGTTTACCTACTAACTGAAAATGAATACATTTCTATAATTACTTATAAATAAATTAAACTATATAAGTTATTATTAAATAACACTGCATAAAATATATATGTATGTGTATGAACGATTTAAAATTAAAAGTAAAAAATAATTACTTCGTATCTTAAAGCCATAATTTGATCTTCGCATTCCATAAGCCGACTTCCTAGTGTGTTCATGGAATCATATTCTTTTGCTTTACTTTCTTCCTGCAGTAAAAAAAATAGAATATTAGTCTCAAAAAATCAATTGATTATAAATTGATTATAATATAAAAACAGTTATAATTACGTTACCTCAACGAATTTAACTTTCAAGTCTTCATAGTCTTTTTTGAGTCTTTGAAAATCATATTTCAATTGTCCACAATTTATGGTTGATTTTAAACACTGCAACAAATCATGGTCATTCATTTTTTGCAAAATGCATCGAATAAAGCAAATTAGAAATGAAAATATCTTACCTCCACGGGTATTTCAGTAATTTCATCGAACATCAGTTCATGCATCTGAAATGTTAATAATTATTAAACATAATTTGCATTAATTAAGTTCTTAAAAGTAAAATAATTTAATTACTTTTTCTCCTCTGTCTTTGAAGTTTTCCAATACATTTTGCATTTTAGTATGAGAACAATCGAGTTCTTCCTCGAGCTTTTTAAGTTTTTTTTCTCGTTGCAAGTACACGTCCTGCGCGATTCGATTTTCCTGAAACTGAAACAGACTTTAAAGTACTTGCCAATAAATTGTATATTGTATTTATACTAAAACAACTACATTGAATGTTGGTATCTTTTTTTCCTTTTTTACTTACTACTTCATCAGATTTTGTATGTAACGATTGTAGGGTATATTCAACTGTCGACAATTGTTCCTTTAAGTCGGTCAATATTTTCATGACCGTTTCATTCTAAAATAGAAACAAACTTTTAATAAGCGTCAAATTATGAATTAAATTGACATATAATATTGCTTTGTTGGAGTTTTACCTGTGATTCTTGGACAGAAAAGCTACACACCAATTGGTCGATTTCCTCATCAACTTCATTCAAAAGATCGCAACAGATTTGAGTTTTTGAAAATTGGTCGAAACCGTACGTCTAAAAAGAATTAAACGTTCGTTAACACATCACTTGAAAAGATGTGACATTAAAGTTTCATATTCAACTGACCTCGACATTTCCCTGAATATTATTTAAACACTGGGACAATTCTGATCGCACTTGGTTGATAGAATTTTTCAAACTTTTTAATCTGTCTTTGTTGCGGTGTATTCTGGTCTCGTGTCTTTCACTCTCATCCTCCTGAAAATTAAATATTTATAATATCTATTCGGCATATAAATAGCATGTTAATAACAATAATTAACAGAGTCATCACCTGTAATTTCACACGACTCATCATGGGGCTCATATTTTGTTTAGCTTTGTTCAAAAAATCTAGAACTTGGTGCACAGTTGAGTGTATATCTTTGTACTGAAACATAAAATATAGTTTAATTAAGTTCTTAGTTGTTTATTTTTAAAAATTTTCGGAGCAAAATTAATTTTGACCTTAAATCTGACTTATTTTTTTGACAGTGGCTAATAATATGCATCATTTTATTGCACAGTAAAACATGTTTATTAGAAATTTAACATTGTAAATTTAAAAAGAAATCTTAAACAGAAAGATAAGCTCACGCTAAACTTATCAACATTCTCACTTCAGGCTTATTGTAAAATTATCTGTAATTGATTTTTTCACGAGTTTTTTAATGCGATTTGTTTTGGACTGCAAATTGTTCAAACACTGGCACATATTCTTTTAGTTGAGATTTTCGAGGTTGTGTTAAATGTGTATATTTTCTGATGGTTATTTATTGCTTAAATCATTATTTTAAATAATTCTGTACAATTTTTCGACGCAAGATTTAGTTCTCAAGAAAATCAACTATTTTAAGATTTTTGTGACACCCTGTATCTATTAAAAAATTGCAAAAAAAGTGTACTCCAGTATTAGTATATTTTTAAAATGTATGTTGAAATTTGTGATATATATATATCAACATCAAAGATTTAAAATATCTTAAATATCGTGAAGAAAAATTTGAAATAATATTTCTAGCATTATTTTTTTACAATAAATTATAATATTAATTTTTACAAGTTTAAACCAATTACTCATAAATTTATATTCTTACTTTATGGTGTCGGTGATTTAAATTGGAAATAACAGATTCCGTTTCTTCGCGCAAGTCTTCCGTTGCTGCTTGAGCTTCAACAGTACACATTCTAAATTCTTCCATCAATTGATACTGTTGTCGCAGTGCACTATGTACCTGTTTTTAATGCAAATTCAACGATTATATTGCATGCAAAATATATATTAAAATAATTTAAGAAAAAAAAAACAAAGGAAAGCATACCTGCTGACTTATTGGCTCATTTGTACTTTTTTCTCTTTGCTCTGTCGTCGGACTAATGTGTTTTTCCTGCAAAAAGAATTAACGTCTGTACTTATAATTCTTTTCGAATTGCAATTTACAATAAAAATTAAGTAATTACTTGATTATTTCCAGATAATTTTGACGATGATGACGAATCGCATTCTTTGTTCTGAAAAAAAAATTTATAAATAACAATACGTCAATCGGTAAATTACATCAATTTATAATGATAAACCTTGTACGCACTTCTTCGACATTTGAGCATATGCGAACTTTTCGCACTGGACAAGAAAACTGAAAAAACAAGAAATGATCATAGAAAAAAATAAATAAAACGTCAAGGCTTTTGAATTAATTAAAGCAAATAAAATATTTTCCATTGAACTTGTTTAAAAGACTTTATTATCACCGTAACTTATACATGCATTTGTATTTATAATTATATGAATATATTAAGATAAACTTTTTGCTACTTTTAATATATCTTTATCAATTTGATGAATGCGTTTGTAAGAGCTATCTGAAGTACATTTAACTGGTTGCGAAGAAAGTTTAGTGTGGTTTAATGTGCATTTTTCCTACGATATCAATATTTTATTTCTTTTAATTCCATATTCGATATATTTTGAACAAAAATTTATAACTAAATTTTTAATCGTTACTTTAATGTATTTCAATTAATGCAATGAAGAATTTATTTTATAAAATGAAGTAAAATATAGTTATAAATATAAAGGAAACTTTTGTTCTGTTTAGAAATTTAATTTTCTCTCACCTTAACGGAATTTTTTTCTTTAAAAGAGTTTTCTAAGGTAATACCAGACTTTCGACAAATCTCTTCAAGTTCCACTTTCTCTCTACGCAAATTTCGAATCTGCTCGTCTTTAAGTTTTAATTGCGACGATTGCGTACGAAAACGATCTTCAAAATCCATGAGTTCTTTTCTCTGTTTACAAATTTTGTCGTGACTCATGGCCACTTCGGTAGTTAACGCTTCTCTACTTTCCTTTGATTCCTAAAAGCAAAATTTATCATCATTCTAGAGTTAGTTACAATTTTGATACATTATAATCGTGATAATAGTACTTTTTCTTGCTCCGCCAAACGATTTTCAAGATTCTTAATTAATTTATCCTTTTCTTCTAGTTTGGACTTAATTACAGTGTCTAAATCTATTTTAGCAAAAATACAATTCATCTTCTCCATAATACTCTCGCACTGTAACAAATAAATATTAATGCAAATCATTTTTTATGTACAATCGTGAAATGCGCATCGCATTTAAAGCTTCATCTATCGCAGAATGACTTACATCACTTTTATAATCAATTTCATCAGATTCTATATCATCCATAGACAATTTCCTCTGAATTGTAAAAATATTCTTTGATAAATATTCTATACATCTTTCCTGCTCGTGTAACTTTTTGTGCAAAATGGTTACATTGTCCCCTGAGTGCCTGAAAAATGAGTAATTAATTGAAGCCAAACGAATGGTAAATATTAAGTCAAATAATTTAATACTTACTCGAGACAATTCAATTGATTTTCCTGTTGCGCACTCATATTATAATTTAGTTCATTACATGATTCTCTTGCATCCTAAATGATATTTATTTAATAATAATTTTTGTTTAACATTTAAATATCTGATCTGTCTTAATGGTGAAAATTAAATAAACAATTTAATTCGAAATAAATGAACTGTATGTCGAACAAATTTTGTACAATAAAACAAAATTTAACATACATAGAGTCAACCGTGAGTATTATATATACTTATATAAAAGTTTTCTTTATGAATGAATGAAATTTACCTAAGTTGACCCTACATATTCCCACCAAATCTTCGAAACTTTTTCGCACGATAAACACAAATTTGTCCAACATTATTACTAAATTACTTAGTCTTATAACACGAGTTTGGTACTATAACGAAAAAAATTTGGATGATACGTTTGCGAACAATTTTACACGAGTGCAAGACATAAGAAAAGGGTTTCATGAAACAGAAGACGAAGTAGACAAGGGATTTTCATTTGAGGAATTCATGCATTCGCAATGATCTTTACACTTTAGGTCGACAGTACCAGGACTAGCATGGAAATGCAATAATACAAGGTTGCATTTCACATTATCATCTATTGTTCGTGAATTTACCTGGCTGCTAGAATACCTATATTGAAAAAGAAAAGAAAAAACATTTAGCAACTTGGTAATTCTAACTAATAATTTATCAGTATTTAATTTAACGTTTGATAAAGATTTAATTGAACTGACTCGGAAACATTTAGAATTTCCGAGGGGCTGATTTCGTAAAAATGAAGGTCATCGAAATTCCAGTTGTTCTTGAAATAAGCCTGCCTAATAGCTTTCAGTAAATTCTTATTGTCACTCTCGAGTCGGTCTATTTTCGCTTGATAGTTCTTCTCGACCATTTCCAACTGGTTTATTCTTTGTGAAAGTGTTAACAGTTCCTACAAATTGAAAAATATATATGTACAGATATTAATCACTGTATTTCGATTGTATATAATATTTGTTACCTCTGTCAATCTTTCGTAATCCATCATCTTGCCATTTGGAAAGCAATATGGCTCGGCCAGCTTCTTTTCGAGTTGCTTCACTTTTGTTGCAGCTGTTTGCTCCAAATTCTGAACCGTGCTTACCAGCATTTCATTCTGTTCGCTCAGATCTTTAACCCATTTACACATTATTTGGTATTTAATCTGTAATTTGATATGAAACAAATTATAAAAGAACGGTACCTAAATACAAATTTGATTATTTAAATTCATGTCATTTTTTTTTCCCCAGAAGAATAAACCTAATTCAGAGCGAGTAACATTTTTCGATTAATTTGTACATTTGAAATAATACATTCATGCATTACTTTGAGATAAGTTTTATCTGATAATTTGATTAGAGTGAAAGTTTGACGTCGTAATTATAAATCATGTTAACTGAATGATATAATGTCAAAAGTTGGTAAATAAATTATTCAGAACGTTATTGATCTGTCGAGTTACAAATTATTGTTATTACGGCAGGTAAAAATATGTTAATTACTAATGACGTTTTAAAATGATATTAATTTTTAGAAATGGTAGGTGAGCTGAATAATGATATCAAAATTAGAGTACGTTTCTGTGCTAATACTCTTTTTCTCCCATGCTCATGTGTTCTTGTTTTCAAACCTAGCGACGCTTATTTATTTTTAGCCCATTTTTACAGCAATTGTAACTTCAAGTAAGGTATTATCAACTTTTAACATGTAAGCGCGACAAAGATGTAAAGATAGGTGCGATAAAGGAAAGTTAATTATAATAAATAAGGAAATATTATATACAGTGGGTATTTGTTTTATTGGGTATAAATTAAGGAATTTAATTTTAATTAAATTTTAATTTATGCAGTATTACATTTATTGAGTTTTAATTATTTTGTAATAATTAAAAGAAATCAAATAAATACATGAATTATTTTCTTAGGATTTAGAAAGTGAGTATACCTTTTATCATCCTGTTCTATTAATACTCAAAATTATAATGCAAAAAGAAATTGAGCTTTAATAATTAAAAAAATTCTTATTCCTTAGGAATTGCTATCATATGTATAATACTGATAATAAAAAAATTTAACATAATAAAATCTAAAATATCCATTGTTAAGTTATATAACTACTTTGTTGTATCTAAAGTTGTATTGACAATAAAAATTTACTTCTTTACACTTTCATTATTTTACCATTTTTTTATATTATTTACTTCGATCATAAAATATATATAAAATTATTTACAATACATATATATATTGGATGCAATCTGTTATATTCTCCCTTGTGATAATTCATGTTAAACTTCAATATTGTTATATAAAAATAATGTATATTTTATATTTACTTAAACAAAAAAATGTTAGGTTTGTTTTTAAGCCTAAAATAAAATATAAAAATGACAGCAGCCAGAACATTTTCATAACAAGGAATCAGTGTCATCCTAAAATAAGTAATAGGATCATCTCAATAATTGACATAAGCCATAATCTGAAATAAAATAATCAATACCATGATGAAAGCTGTTTAACTGACAGATAAGTTATTAAACTTTTAAAGATTTTATTTATATAATGAAATGTAAGTAATTATTTATATAAAAATATATATAGTAATTTTTCCTTATATATATATTATTCCTACACAATTTCTGTACATAAAATTTATTTCATAAATCTGAAATTAATTTCCATCGTAATGTACTTTGTTTCAAAAAACCTTCTTAATATTCTCGGCGCATCGAATGCTTTTTAATAAAATACTCAATTATTATTCCCAATTCAACTTTTTATCACAAGTTAAACAATAAGCCTTCATTGCAAACACATTATAAAATTCTAAATGACAAAAAAGAAAAAAAATTAAAACTTGTTTAAATAAACTTTTTGTCAGTTTCATGAAATGAAAAAAAAAGTTTGAAATCGATCCTTCAAGACAAAAGTTTTTTCTCCACCTTGACCAATCAATTTGTTCTTCCCTGTAAAAAATTTTCGGCATTAAATGGAATGGAATGAAATTGAAATCAGGAATATTCAATTCGATTTGGGAAGTTTTCAGAATTGACAGTATTTTGATTGGCAACTAGATTATAGGATTGTAATTAGACGTATGATATTCAACCGTTTTCTATTAGTTGTGAAACTCAAACTTCTCAGATTCAATTCCATTTCTGACATTTAAGGCGAAATGTCACTTGCAGGCAAACTCAGAATGGACATCCTTAATAACACATCTTAGATATATTATAAAATAAACATTAATTTAAGAAAAACTCATTTATTGTAACTATTCTCAGAAAATTATCTTTTGAAAACAGATTTTAAATCTAACATCTAAATAGTTGATGAATTTAAAAAATTCCTAGCTTGTTTAACTGTTGACGTACATTGTATTTTTCTTAAATTAACTTTTACTTTACAATATATTTAAAGATATCTATTATTAAAGGTTATGTTTATTCCAATTTTACCATCCAGCGACACTTCACCTTAACATCTCTCGATTCCATGGGGCGGAATACAATTACGACTGAATTCCCTCAATGAAATCATAATATTTTCAATCCCAAACACTTCCCAACACCAAATCGAACATTCTCAATTTCAATTTCATCCCATTCCATTCAGTGTCAACATTTTTTACAGGGTTACTTCCCAAATCCGAGTCGAACGCGTGAAAATGCATGAATTTTTTTTCTCCCGGCTAGCTCTACGCAGCATGCTTTCAACACATCATTCTGTTTATTTTTCATAACAGACGCCACTTACCTCCAAGCGTTTGTCCTCGCTAAGCGAGGCGTCCTCGTCGACGGTCTTGACTCGATCGGCAAACAAATTATGAACCTGATTCAGGATCTGAAGACTGTCGGGATTGCAGCAGACGCAATCCTCCTCGTCGACAGATTGTCTGCGACGCAAGACCGACAGATCGCCGTCTCCCGCGTTGTAATCGGAATTCATGACGCGTGGTATGTTAAATTTTTAACATGAAACGAGATAACGTCTTGCTCCTCGGGGGGTCAACGGTACCGCGCGTACTCACGGCGACATTAACTCGCCATTTTCACTGACGGTCCCGTTGCATCAAAGAAGCGCGACACGCGAGACCACACGCAGCAATATTCCATCATTCACTGAAATTTATTTCTGCGCTCGGCAGATTGCCGCGTCGACCGCGCGGCGGCGCTCGCTTATTACGTCAAACGCGAGAGCGGTACGGATTTTATTTATATTTTTCTTTCCTTTTTCATTTCCGCTTCTTTTTTTTTTCTTTTTTTGACTTCGCGACTGTAGTGGTATGTTCAAACTTGAACAATTTCTTACATTAAAAAAAGTACATTTATATGAACAGAATTATCTGTTCTTTTTTAATTTTAGAAGTTATTTAAATTAGAACGAGCCAACGGTATTTTGATAAAGTCTAATTTAGCGTTATTTTATTCTGCATAAAATAAATGTATAGAATATTAGAAGTATTGAGACTGAGATGTTTTTCATTTTTAAAAAGTAAAGCTCAACTTAAAGTTGCGGTTGTTAAATAAAATGCGCGCGCATCCGCGCCAAATATAAACGTTAAGAGAAAATAAATTATTCGTTTTTAAGCAAAAAAATTTTAACAAATTAAAAAATCTATTGTGTTTATGAAAAAATATTAGAAAATAATAAATAGATTTAGATTTGTTTGCTGCCACTTATATTAATTATTTATTTCTGTTTTTTAGCTTATTACTATAATTTATCCAATTATAATTAAATTTATACCACTAATTTTGGCGCTAAATTCAAATCGCAATATGAAAATAGAGGTACGTTTGAAGTTACGTTACTCGTTTTAAACCGAACACTTTTTGTTTTGATAAAAATAATTTAAGAAAATACTTAAAGTTATTCTTTAACAAAAAATTATTCCAAATATCGTCAGTTATAAAAATCAACAATTTAACCTTTTTTTACTAGCTGAGCTTAAATGTGCGTTGCTAAGCGACAACTTGTCACAACAATACTGTCACGCAATTCAGTCTTAACTTTGCAATAAACGAGGAGTGACATTATAGACAACAAAACAATTTATTTATTATAATGATTTTATAATCAAAAATGGGTGACGAGGTGAAACCCGAGGTTATTAAAAAAACGCAAGAACTTTTAGGGAAATATTTCAAATCGCCACCGTTGACAGACAAGTTGCTGAGAAAACCACCCTTTCGCTTTCTACACGACATTATATCAGCTGTAAAGTATATCAATAAATAATGACGAAATTACATACCGTTGAGTTTAATTATTGTTTTCAAGTGTTTTATATTTAATGTAAGCTGAAATATATTGCAGGTCATAAGAGAAACTGGATTTTTACAAGGTTTATATTCCGAGGAGGAACTTAATTCTGATAATGTAAAAGATAAAGAATCCAAAGTGGCTTATTTAACCAAACTGATTGAAGTTATTAGTAAGTGTGCTTATTAATGATAAAATTGAAAAATAATATTCAACAAATTATTACTTTGCTAAATTCAATAAAAATAACCTAAAACTTCAATTCTTATAATAATAATAAATAAATTAATAATATTTATAATAATAAATAAATAATAAATTGTAAATGAAGGTAATTTTAGAGACGAAATTATTTTGTTTTAAATTAAGTAGTATAAATTATTGATTAAGAACAAAAAGTATAAATTAGAACGTGATAATACTTTTATAAAAATAACAATTCTTAAATGACTGTAATTATTGAACTTTTAAAGTATTTGAACAAATGAACCCATTAAAGTCCAAGGGATATAGATACATTAATGTTTTGAAATATTTGGCATTTTGTTAGTACTGCTAATGAATAGAATAAACTTGTGTTACCAACACGGTTGCTATGCGAATTAAGAGTTACATAATTTGTGCCATTAACAGTATGCCACTTGCCAAGCATTACACTGACCTTAGTTAACAAAGAACAAAAAGTGAAGTTACGTCACTCGAGCATTTAAAGAACTTATGCGTTTAAAAACTTTGAAATGCTCCAATTTTCAGACACTTTATAAAAAGCTTTATAAATGTACTAAATTTTTTAGAAATAGCCACAGGGGATAGTTTGACGGTACGACCTAGCAAAATAGTATCCGGACAAGAGCCGACGAAGACCAATGAATTGTTGCAATCAATTGGCAGAGCATTGGATAAAAAAGTAATTTAATAATAAACTGTTGAAACTTATTGTTAATTATATAAATATGTGTGATTTTAATATCTGCACAAATTATATTTAACATATAATTTAATTACTTGGACATAATTATTTATAACAGTAACTTGTACTATATTCAATATGCATTACAAAAGGTGGTAAATATTTTGTTAAGTGGGATATTATAATATTAAGTTTGTATTTTATAAACAGGTGAACTCGAGGGATGCCATAGAGCAGTATAAAAAGCATAAAAGTAAGTCTAAATCTGACAAGGATGAGTCAAAGAAGGTTTCCAAGAAAACGTCGCAAAAGAAGCAGACAGAAAATGGAAACGCGAAAGATGTGAAAATACCCAGCCCTGAGGTGGACAAAGATAAAGAAAACGAACACGCAGATAATGCTCATGAAGTGGAAAGTAATGGGAAAGAAGTTAAAAATTCGGGGAATCACAACGTCCAGGTACTTATGCATAGAAAGTAATTACTTATAATATGCATAAGTCACCCTATTATTGCCATAGGTTGCAATATAATTTTATATTTACTGCTAATTTTTGTAAAATTCTTTTTATTAATTACATTAATTTTCATGTAATTAATCAATGAATCAATTAATAATAATACTTTATTTAAATCATAGCAAAAAGTTGAAAGGCAGCCTTCGTCAAAGGTAAAGAAATCAGGAATTTCCTCGAAACCAGAAACCGAAACAGCTTTGAAAAGCTCAAAATCTGTGCGAAAGAAATCAATACCGGAAACACCGGAATCTGCGAAGAAGCCAAGAGTTACGAGAGAGTCTGATGCTGCGAAGAAAAAGAAGCCAATCAAAATGCAAAGCAGTGATTCGATTCCTGAAAACGAAGTAGTGGAAACAAAGACGGTACAGAATTTGGTAGAAGATGAAAAACCTAATCATTCGCCAAATTTGGAAAAGATGGAAAATGTAAATGAACCTGCGAATGAGCCGGAAAAGACTGAAGAAGGTGCATTGACTGAGAATGCTGTAAACAAAAAATCAGAAGTTATTAAGGCTGTTGAAATTAGGTAAATTTATTTTGTGGTACAATTATATCATTATTAGAACGACGAGTAGATATTGTTCAATTATCCTGAAAAATTGCAATTAATTATTAGGCAATATTTAAATTTTAGTGCACCAGTTGTTGAAAATGCGAGACCAAGGACTTCTCTGAGGCCACCGAGCGCGAGACCACCCAGTGCCAGACCCGCAGCACCCAAAATGCGGGCGAAGACAGATTTTATTATCAACGAAGAAATAGTGTAAGTTAATTATTTGATAAATTGAACTTTGCTATTAATTTTCCTTTAAACTAAATATATTTTACAATGCCATTTCTTTCAATTCTTAGATCTTCAACAGGAAACGTGAATCTTATAGTCGAAAACTTTGATACAAAAGAAGATAATGCTGATGATATGGTTGTAATGGAGGCCCCGAGAGATCCTCTGCAATTGCAAAGCCTTGATAAAATGGACACTCAGTTTTCGCAGGAACATGGTCATTTGGTGGCGCAAATCTTGGAAACGCAAAAGGAATTAATTAATACCGATAGCGCAGACGTTTTGCCGAAAAAAGTTGAAATTTTAAGTACTTTTACATATTTTGGATTTTAGACACTGTTTCGTTATTTCGTAGATGAATCACGTTGTTAATTTTATATAGGAATGGGAGGCTGGTTCGAGGAGGGATCGAGAAACAACGGTGAAGGAAGTTGATAAATTGAGAAGTACAATTCAAACGTTGACAAGAACTACGAATCCTCTTAGAAAGTTATTAGATTTTGTTCAGGTAAAGTAATTAAATTTAAAATGGTATCTACTAGAAATAAAATGTAGAACAAAATTTAAGCATTGTCTTAAATTTGTAATATAGGAAGATGTTGAAATCATGCAGAAGGAACTCAAAGACTGGCAGCTTCAATATGAAGAATTTAGCAAAGAATTAGATATCGAAAAAACGTAAGTAAGAATAAAGAATAAGCTTCTTTACAATGCTTAATATGTATCTCTGTTTTACAGGAAGACTGAACAATCGATAGATCCAATGAAAGAATCTTTGGATGAATTAAAGAAGAATATTAAACAGCAACTCAGTAAAATAGGCCAAGTAAAAATGAATATCATGAAAAATGATCAAAAAATACATCGCCTGTTAAATGGAAACTTTTAAATTACGCAGCGTTTCGCAAATTTAATTAATTATCAGTTTTAAACATCATCTTTCAATGAAGTATTTAATGTAATAAAAAAAATGAAATGTCGAATTTCTTATAATAAATTTCTTTATTATGCATCATCGTTGGGCAAATATAGTTCAGCGATTGAATTAATAACATAATTGTTTAACTTTCGAACAGAAGCTTAAATGCATAAAAATTCCTCCAACATTCCAAGTGTATTGATATGACGTTTGCATCTTCACATGTAAATTACTTTCACTTTGTATGAAACAGTGCTGTTCGGATACAATTATTACGTTATTTCCTTTCATTGTTCTACTTTATTGCTGCATTACTACTCCACATATAAAAACGATCATAAAATCATTTATCAAAGTTTAAAACTAAGCGACATTTATATAACCCATTCACATGATAGTTTGAAAAGTAAAAAAAAAAAGGTGCAATTGAATTTTATCGTTAACCTAAAGTTTAAAATACTGCAAAAACATACATAAATATCACTGAAATAATAATCGAGTTTAAGAAAATAGGAAAGGGTAATTTTACACTTTTGCTTTACACAAAGCGAAACAATCAAGTGCATTTGTGAACAATAAAATGATAGCATACGTATTTCAGTGTACTTGAAATTATTATATGATATTTACAATGTTTCCAATTCATTTATGAGGTTCTTGATATGAATCTCGGGCATATAATAAACCATTGTGAATGGGTCGATGATTAACAATTAACATAAGAAATATATTAAAATCTATAATAAAGTACGTATTGAGACATTTATATTTTTACTATGACGTAATAGAGCCCTAATTATTTTGAAGAATACAATGTTACAAGTAGAAATTCTTGTCAGTATTATACAGCCAAACGGTTATTAAATTAATTTCTATCAATTCTGACAATGATCGAATTAAAGCCAATCAAGAATATAATTTAACAAATAAACTTGTTTAAACTTATAAAATATAAATTTCTTAATGTACACTGAGAGAAATTTCGATTGATTTCAAAGTATTTTCCTTTATTTAGGTGAAATAGAGCTGGTACTAAAAAAACAGACAAAACATAAAGTAATCACATGTCTTACTAATGATTCTGTAAATCGACTATCTATATTTCTGTACTTATGGTACTAAAAGTATATTAAACTTATACATTTGCTTCATTAACTTAATTCGAATTATAAGAGCATATACTCATGCTAATGTACTCTAGAATGTTTAATAACAATTTTTTTATGTTATAATTCGAAATTTCTCTTCGTGTAAAATCATGAAGGAAATATGAACAACATTTAAAATTATTCAGTTTGAAAGATTTGATATATATATATATATATATATATATACAAATACAGCGACGTGCCGTCACAATAAATAGCAATAAACATTTGACGATTCATTAACAAGAGCTTATAAATTAAATTATATTTAATAATTAATTACAACTATGGTAACGCGTTGTGCTATCAGGCTCGCTTCGTATTTTAGGCAACTTCACTACTGTTAAAATCTTTTGTTACAATATTAGTCAACGTCTATATATTATACATTAGTATTAATGTAAAAGATTCGATGGATAATACAAAAATCAATTTAAGACAGGGAACCTATTTATAAATTTTTCATTGTTCTTATTTGATATTCTGTAATTCTTAATCTTTATTTTAAATACAAAATAATTAAAAGTTATTAACATATATGAGTTGTTTCGTATTAAATAACTGTTGTGAACTATAATAGTCTCATCAATTCAATTGAATTTATAAAAAATTAATTTACGTTTTATAAAAATGATTTGTATAAAAATATATTTAACGTTATCTTAAAAATAATTCAAAATTTCATTCTACGATCATAGATATCCTGCCTTAAATTATGCTAATTTATAAGACATTACCAATACTTATCGACAATCATAACGCAAGTTCGAAGTTTTCAGCATTAATTGAAACAAACTGAAATCTCCCTCTTCATTACCAAACAAATAGAAATTAATCTAAAATAACCAAAACTCACTTTACAATTTCAATATTAAGAAAAGCACTGGATAGTTATGTACCATATTTAATACAATTGCGTTTAATCTTCACAAATTTTCAAACGACTCCTCAGAATATCTATAATTCCTGTTCCTCTATAGAACATGTCAAATTAGTATTAGAAATTACATGTATGGGAAAAAACCATATATTGTTGAACTGTCTACTTGTTTTAAGCCTTTCTTTTATGATATGATTAAAACTCCTACTATTGGGATCTCACTTGACTTTATTCAAAACAGCAAAATTAAGTCATCATAAGTCAAGTTCACAAAAAGTTATACATCAAAATCATAATTTAAAATTATCTTAAACATTTAATCATGTGTAAAGTTACGTTTTTTTCAGGTGTATAATACATTCTTCAATTGTATTCAATTTAATTTAATAACATTAAAGTTTACATTGAGTTTAGATATTTATTTTATATTATTTCATATCCAAGTATCTTAGATCCCAATAAAATGATTAGTTAGAACGTAATGTTCCTATACTGCGTCTACGTCTTCATTAAAGGAAAGAGGAACAACATCCAACGAGAAGTTGGTAAGGTTCGTTGAAGGAAGATCAGTCCCGAAAAGAGTCGCACTGTCTGTAAGGACGTAGTAAATTAGTAAGGCGTCTTACAGTAACAAATCATAATTTTGTTCCAAATGTGCGGAATTAGATCCCATTGTAATGCTGAAGTTAAAGGCACATATGATTCATTGTAATACAAAGTCAATTAGCTAAGTTACAATCGTCTTTGGCCAGAAATTGCCTTCAAGGTGATATACAACTGTTTGCCAAGTTCGAGTATAAAAATAAAATTATCGATTTGAAAAAAAAAAAAACTTACTGTGTATTGTAATAAAACATTATTTATTTTATTAAGGAAATAAGAATCATAAAAAAAATGAACAACATTTTATTAATAATATATTTAAATTTATATCTTATTCTTCATCTTCACTGAAGATATTAACAAAAGAGCAAAATAAGGATTTAATCCTTTACAATGGATTAGTTCTCCAGTGATTATTACTGTGAAAAACTTAAACTTAATTGTCACATTGATTTGTTAAACGGTAATTCAACATAAATTTATGTTTCAAATTATTCTTTTCTTAGTTTAACATTCTAACTTTGCAAACAGATGATTTTTCATAAAAATTACCAGAATGTGTTGAACAATTTCATTATCATTTCATTGTCATCAGAGTGCCATCTCAGGAAATTTGGATTATGTATGGTATGCAACTTGAGATCAACAAAATGAATTTCAATTTCTTTGCTTTTATTATATTCATGAATTTTTAATCGCAAAAAGACAATTGTTAAAACAATGTAACTTTTTATTAAATATACTACCGAAAATGACTGAAAAATACGTTCAATATTATAACATTTACAACTCATTTCCATTTATATACTCACATAAATTATATACAAATATATTTTATGTTTGTTTAATTACTTGCATTATCATTAAATGGAAACAACTATTATATCTTTAAAAAAAATAAGCTTTACTTATTGTTCACGCCTTAATTCTTTGTAAGGTGTGTACATATATTTATATACTGATTTTTGTCTTGAGATGGAGAAATAAACAATAAATCATTTATCAATTATTTGTAATTCATTTTGAGTTTGGAAAGTTCATGAAATTTTGTTATGATCATAACAACATTTTTGGAAAGTAAATAATATAGATAATAAATAAATAAATTTGGCACTCTGTTGCAACGTTCAATATTTTGTGATTCCTAGCTGTCTCGCTGAAATGACGATCCTGGACTTTTATGCGCGTGGACATACGAACATCGACTGCTACAATTGGAACATTTCGTCTTGTTGCTGTTGCAGTCGTTGCAGGGACGTTTTCACACGTTTCCCCTGTGTCATCACAACTGCTGACGGAAGGCTCTGCATGTCACTGGTGGAGGACGGTCGCAATGATTCAGAGGAAGGAGATGTATACGAATTTGAAGTCAGGTGCTGCGAATTTCGTAACCTGGCAATAGCTTTCCTTCTCTGCACATATGCTTCTTCATTGCCGTCGCCACAGAACCTGTATTTTTTAATTGATATCATTTAGTTAATATAATTTCCATTTTATATATTTATTTAAGATTACTTTGACTAGATTATTTTATTTATTTGTTCGTTTGTTTCCACTGAAATATCTATTCAATGTTTAATTAATAATAAATCTTTAGGAATTCTGCTGCTCTTTACGACATTTAATTCTTTTTGGTAACTTATATACCTGTTATTTATTGCACTCTCATCGTTTATTACAGAGAATTGTGCTTATTCGAGTACTCGCGTATCTTGCACTTATTTTTAAATGAAAAAAAAGCTAAAAGATTCTTTTACATAATACAACTCTGTTGCAATTAAATTTATTGTTTACAATAATTTTTTTTTTATCCAAGCCTTTATTATGCAAGTTAAAATTAAAAATTGTAACTTATGTAACTTACTCACTGTTCCCCTGTGCTCGCTTAACATCCTTCTTTACATTAGCGATAGAAGAATCCATTTTTGCTAAAAAATTATTTACGTCAATTTCATCTATCGACGAGCATATCGATGATGGACTAGAAACTTGTGTGTCCTAAAAATAATACATATTTATAACAAATATTATTAAATATAAATACAATGGTCGTTAATCATTCCAATTAAATGTATGTTTGAAAAAGTTTAATTTAAATTAATTATACAAATTAAGCTAAGTTTAATATTAATTAATAGAATTCTTTAGATAAGTTTAGTATAAATTTATAACGTAATTAACAGTAGTTCTTAAGTATTTTTAATATAATTAAACGAATTTTGTTGCTTATTAAAAATAGATAAAAAGTATACGAACGTTTTCTTTGATAACCTCTGAAGTTGATGGGGCATCGTTATTGCTGAAAGTAGATAAATTTCTACCGGTAGGTACTGGGATAAGCAGGTGCTCTCGCAAAAACAGACTATCTGATGCCCATAACCTGTTCACTCTTCTTATTTGTTCAGTCTAGAAATAAATAATTAAAATTATTATAATTATACATGTTTGTCAAATAAAAAAATATTAGAAAAAAGAAGATAAAAAAAAAAGAAAATCAATATCTTGTAATATTAATGTATGTATTATAAAAAATAGAACATGTTTTTGTGAATAAACCATATTATTTATTCGCAAAATATTAATATTCACAGAAGAAAGGAAAATTGCATTAAATGACTTAATTCAATAAAATCAATTTCTAATTTGTACTTAATCAAATAAAAGTGCAGCAATATCTTGCACATCTTTTCCTTGTATTACTTCCATAGATTTTGCAGTTGAACATTTGATAAGATAAAATAACTGGGATTTAAAAAATTAGAGTTGCAATATAACAATAGTTTTGTATTAGAATCAGATAGATATAATGACGTGTCTAACAATATTTATATATGAAAGTTAATTTTTAATTTAGTATATTAATAGATGTTTTTATTTCATTTATCATATATATATATACTTTATCTTTGATATAAAAAAAAAATAACAATTAACTACTTTATAATTACCATGATTCTATTTTTATGAATTCACTGTTGATTTTGTTATTAATTAATATTGTTGATTCATTATAACTATTTAAAGATAAACAAAATTAAACATATATACCTATTATTATGAATAGTGTGACATTGGTGTAAGAAAGATATTAAAATTTATAATTCATTTAAAATTCTGTAGTATATTTCTATAGTATTTCATTACTAGCTATTACTGCATTATTAAATCAATAATTTATTGCATGCACAACAGAATAATTAGCAAGAACATTTGCATACAAACAATAATCAATTATTTTTTCTTTAAATACTTAATAATGTGTAGATTGTTAATTTGTAAGCTTATCTTAACTTATTGTTTTTTAAACAAACTTTTTATTTCCCGTTGACAATTATAAGAAAGTCATGATAATCATTTTTATCGTTGTTTATATGTTAAATAATTAATGCAACAATCTTCAAATTGTAATTGTCAAAAAAAACATTTTGATTTTTTGATTTTTCCCCTATTTGACCTGACACAAAAAACATTTAAAAATTACCCGCACTAATGTTTATTATTGTTTATATTTTAAATTATTAATGAAACAAACTTTTTTTTTTCCAATTGACAATTAAATGTCAATTAACTACAAACAAATAATGATCATTTTTACTATTGTTTATATTCTAAGTCATTAATACAACAATCTTCACTTATAATTATTAAAAATTGTCACAGGTCATAAAAAGGGATTTTACAATATTAAAATAAAAAAAAAAATTTAAAGTAAATTACATTTCCAACATTCTAAAACCAACAAATAAACTCAACTTTCTCACTACTTCGCCTGAAATTACGAAATTGCGAACAAAAAGCATTAACAAATTACCGACAAGTCCTCAAAGGGGAAAGTTGAATTTCTCGCGTGACTTCAAAGCCGGGGCAATCATTTTCATCAATACAATTCGAGGACAAAATTGCGGGGCAAGGTAGGGTGGGAGGGGAACCATCGAAAGATAAATTGAAACAATTGGGAATAATCCAACGACGTACCGTGACTCCGTATTTAAGAGCGATGCCCTGCAAGGTGTCCGCCTTGGAAATGACGTGCTTCACGAGGTTCTCATTCCTCGTCATGTGCTTGGCCGTGCTGCCGTACTTCTTCAGGGCCCTCCCGGAATCGCAAATCGATCTCCGCTCTTCCATTTCGTCACCGCCATTCCACTCCATGCTTAACATCAAAAACGATACAAACATAACTCGCAGTCAGCGCGCGGTCAATGTTGCTTTCCTCCGACGTCTCATAATACTCGTTAATCGTGCGAAACCATCGCTCGTTCGTCCACCGAACAATTCAGATGGGAATTCTCACGCACCGACAATATTACCGCCCGCACTTTTGCAATTATCTCCCGATTTCCTCCTTTTTCCTTACTCCGTCTTCCGTTTTCTTCGCGAGCTTTTCGCGGTTCGATAATTAATCGTTGACAATTTAGCAGGCAGGAATTTTTTTTACCGTGCGAGAGGAATCAACGGAATAACAAACAAGCGAAAGTGTACGGCCAGCGAACTTTTCCCAAAAATGAATTTTAGCAGACGATGCGGGGCAATATATGTATCAAGGGATTGTTTTTCTCCCATTGGCTCGGCGTTCGAAGAGAGATGGCGCGCGCGGCTGGAAATCACCTGATCAAACGCGTGACTCGCGATTGGTTTAAATGGCGTCACTGTTTAAATTTTAAATCGTCGCTCGCTTTTTGGGGGTTTTTTTTGGCGGGGGTTGTGAGGTTAGTTTTTTTTTTGTTCTAGTGTAAGGTGCAGTTGTTTAACTTGGCGCCGTAAGCGTTAATTACTAGATTAGGGTACTCTTTGTTTTTATTAAAAATAGATAGAGGTAACCGATGCGATTGCTTCTGATCATTTTCTATATTTGGGAGTTTATTTGACATTGAAATAATTGAATGTTTATCGCTAGTTTTAGGCATATTTATGGAACGCGTTTTCGAGATGGTAAAAAATACGTGTTTCATAAATTCGCTTAAAACTGATATAAAATTTCCAATTTTGTAATTGATTTAAATTCTCCCGTGTCTGAAAAATGGATTGAATCTATTACCAAGTATTAAATCAACATTATTGGAATAATAATTATAATAACACTAACTCCGTGGCAGCAGACTTATTGCGTCACCCTAAGAGAATTCATGCCCCAATGTAGAATAAAATATAGGGGTATGTTCAGTTGGAAGATGACCATCCGAATTCTAGTTTAAAGAATTCACGAATTCTTCCATTCACGAAAATTTATCATGCCCAAAACTACCTCTATGCAAAAAAAATGAACTGGTGTTAAGATGATGCCGTAAGCGTTAATTACTAGATTAGGGTATTATTCGTTTTTATTAAAATGAATGAGAATTAATTGATGTTGTTGATTCAGCACATTTTCTCAATCTGGGAGATTATTTAACAATGATGTAACTGAATTTTTATCATTAGTTTCAAGCAAATTTAGGGACCGCGTTTTTTAGGTGTTAAAAAAACGCGGTCCCTAAATTCGCTTAAAATT
>JABFPN010000175.1:0-62836 GCA_022817305.1 Leptoteleia sp. ZL-2020 | reverse complement strand
AATGGCATGGCCACATTAGTGGTATGGTCCCCGTGTGGATATCACATATACAACCTTACCTAGGTTTGCCATATCACGGCCATACCAGGTACCTATTAGGAAAACATGAGAAAGGGTATTATCGCAGGGTTCCGATCGGGTTTCCATGTCAGGACCAACCATATGGTGTTAACGCGTGGCATCGATGTGGTCCCGATGAGGCACGCCAACAATTCAGTTGCCAAAATGGCATGCCACTTCGGGGCCAGATTTGGTAAAGTGAGTGAAAATAAAAGTAAGTAAAAATAAAGAAAAATATACGCCACACTTTGAATGAAATAAAAGTGATTAGGGGATATTTCTTTTAAACTTATAATTTTCATGGTAAAGTATTTTTTACCACGTCGTATATTCGTATGTGGTCCCCGATCAGGCCCCGAATGGGTTATTTAAATGTCATACTTATTTCCCTAGAGGGACCACATTGGTACCTGGCGTTACACCCATATGGAACGCTCTATTTGGATACCTTATCAGAACCTAATATGAACGTACGGATGCCCGGTTAGGGCCATATTTCTCCTCGATTGCAATTTTTATAATTTTCTTATAATTTTTTTAATATTGTTGAATATGTGGGTTACAAATGTCACTTAAAGGGAACGAATGAAATGGTTTAATTTAATTTGTTTTTTCGTCAATTCAACGAACGAAATTTAATTTGTTAAAATGTTTTTCTTATCGAAGCGTTTTCGCGGTACATTTTGTATTTTGTTTTAAAACACTCCACAGAATGAATTTTTTTTTTTTTTTTTTTTCGAGATAACGACTGACAATTTTCACTGTTTTCATATCAATTAGAACGGAGAATTTTATTTACAGCCATCACCGCTTATTTTAAAGTTATTCAAACACTTCAATAATAATAATAATAGTAATAATCATCATCGTCATCATTACAATTTCATTTTTATCCCTCTTTTTTGTTCACTCGAAATTGCACTGATTAAAAACACGGATACTAATGACCAATTACGTTAAAAAAGTTCATAAAATATTAACAACCAAAAGTGTTGCAAGAAAAAAGATAAAATATCGGTCAAAACTTTATCGATATTTTTCAGCATTTACATGTTCAATACTCTGTATTATTTAAATTATTTCTTTTCATTATATATACGCCAATTATTGCTATAATCTGTAAATTATAATTGCAAATAGATTTTGACTATTTCATGTAAATCATATTTCGACGAGTTACAAATTTGACTGAAACTTCCTATAGTGCTTCGACATTCACTTGAAATTAATATATGAAAAAGGTCTTTAATTTTGTATTAAATAAAAAAAAACAAATAATACATTTTAACACGATCCAATAAAAATTATTAACATGTTAAGCAAAAAAAAATATTATTTTCTACTATAAAGATATTAAGATTTCAAAATTTACTTATTAATGAAATTTCTTAATTTATTCTGTTAAATAGATTAATCAACCTACTCCCGAGCATTAAAATTGTTATACATTAGAAACAACACAGCATTGATTTCTTTATAACATGGCGTTTGTACGTTGTAACATACTTGAACTGTAATATTGAAGTTTGTTAAAAGTTTTTCCAAGTGGTGTTGAAGCAATCTAGAAAGTTTCAGGCCACTTTGGAGACTCTTCGGATTTTTATGGTTTAATATTTAATAATTTGACGCAAAATTGCTCCTTTATTAATTAGTTTTGGGTTAAACCAAATATATACATAAAATGAAATAAAAAGTTACCAAAAACACACATTTCCCTACGAAACAAAAATGATAACTGACATTGAAGTGCTGGAAAACAAATCCGATGAAGCACAAAAATACTTTAATTTGATGGGATTGAAGTAGAAAAAGTTTTCAAAATACAAAATTAAAAAAAAAATTATTTTCTTGTCAAATGTACGGCTATTTAAAGAACAATTAAAATAATAACCTAGTAAAAATGAAATGTCCATATACTCGTGCGAAAAAATACAGCTGGATGGAAAGCTGGATGGAAAGCTGAATGGAAAGCTGGATGGAAACTAGATGGAAGCTGGATTTCAGCTGGATTTCAGCTGGATCTCGGTTGGATACAAAGCTGGAAAAAGGATGGGTTTGGCACGAATCCAGTCTTTTAAAACGACTGGATATCAGTTGGTAAAAAAAACGATCCAACAGTTTCAAAAATAAAGTAGCTCTCCTGCCCGCCCAGTTATAGCGCGCTCCCATATATGTTTCAAGCAACAGTTCTCTTGCGGATAAACTGTGATCAGCGCCATCTATTAGCGTATTGAAATAATGGCTGGCTGATCTAGCCAATTGGTACCAGCCGTTTTAAAAACTGGATTTGCGCCAACCCATCTTTTTTCCAACTTTGTATCCAGCCGAGATCCAGCTTCCATCCAGCTTGTATCCAGCCGAGATCCAGCCGAGATCCAGCCGAGATCCAGCCGAGATCCAGCCAAGATCCAGCCTTCAATCCATCTCTATTTTTCCACACGGATATCTTTCAATTTTACTAGGGAAACATAGTTATCTTTGCTTTTCCAATTTGCCCTTTCAGATATTGACCATCTAAATTTCTTTTATCCTTCCAACTTGAAAAACGCTTTATTCTTCACTATCCTTTTAATTTAATCAAGCCTACGAGGTGAAAACTGTTTTGTATGGTGCAAGTAAAACCATACTTTCTATTATATCAATTAAATAGATGATGGATAACGAGAAATGACAGTAATTGCGGATGAAAGAAAGGCTAATTAGTGGGGTGAAAAATGCTACTTTACCGTCGCGCTTAGGTAAGCTCGTAAGGTTGACGGGTTGTCGTAGGTCGGGCAAAAAATGCAGCGCAACTATGCCAACTGGAATGGCAGAGGGAGCGCGTGTACGATTGGACGATTGCTGGTGAAAAAAGAAGAAGACAAAAAAGGAAAAAAAAAAACAAGAAAAAAGGATAAGAGCCAAGTCGGATGGTCTGGCGATTGCAGGTTCTTGCGGGAGAAAAAGTGTAAGACACTCGAGGAAAAGCGGAAGAAAGAGGCAACGGCGGCCAGGACAAAAGGTTGGAGGAGCGCGCGCGGGCTCTGCCCCCCCCCCTCCTTTCCCGGCATTCGCAGCCGGAAAATCAGCAACCAGCAAGATAATAGCCCGGGCGCTTTGAATGATGCGAGACACTTGTGATTTATTTGCTCCACGAGAGAGAGTTACGGAACGCGTGATTCTTCGCCGGTAGGCGTTTTTCATTTGTTAATGTTTCCTTCTTTTTTGCCGGCCAACTTTTCGCCCCCCCCCCCACCCCGCTTCTTTTTACGCCTCCCTTCACAATGAGCGAGAAAAATGTACAATTCCTCTTTACCCGAGTAATAAATGTTCCCCTTAATACGCGCCAATAACCCCAAGCATCCCCCTTCCTGCCGGAGTTAACTTTTCTATCGGCAAATGAGATCGCTATTTTATCGTCCTTAATATTAGCCTACAAATTCTCGAGACTTCTCAATCAGCCTCTTCTTATTTCGACTGACGAACATGCCCCCCCCCCCCCCCCCCTCACCCTTACCCACCCACCCCATACCTAATGTACAGTTTCTCAGAATCTGGCACTCCAAAGCAAAATCATTTGGACGACATTCGTCCAAGCTATTGGATAATGAATTTACCTTCCCAAGATGTAGCAATTTTCGCTTCTTGTACTTTGCACTTCAATGATAATATTCTCATGGAATAATATGACGAAATTCCGAAAATATATAGGAAAAAAGTGTTGATTAACTATTAAGTACGTTCTAGAAAGAACTCTATAAAATGCTTTAAATGAGTAATTTTTTGTATATACTATTATTATTATTATTATTATTATTATTGTTCCATTATATATTAATTCTTCCATACGAGAATATAAGTTTGGAATTGAAAATTCCAAAATATATTGAATACATGAGATATATTGACATGGAAAAAAAAATGTGAAGTGCACTACTAAATTTCTATTTAATTTAGATATATTGTTTGGCCATTATTGGGATAAGTAGAAATTATAATTATCATAGCCAGACAAATTTATGTGAGAAGTAAATACAAAACAAAAACAATATTTGTTTATATTTTGGATTTCGAAAACGTTCCATTTTTCAGTACCATGTCAAACTTGGCTTTTTCATCATTTGTACAATTTGCCTTTATTATGGCAATTTATTTATATATATATATAGAGTGATTTTCAGAGCATAAAAATGTTCCACTTTGGGGGATACTTAACAATTCCGAACAACGCGAATTAATAATAAGAATTCAAATAACTTTTACTCATTTATTATTAACACATTCACTGTGTCACATTTAAAAGAGTAGACGTTTCATACTGAATTTGTCATGAAATTAGATATTTAGTATTATTTTAAACTGGAAATAAATAACAACAAGCAAGTAATTATTAACGGACCGCGTGACAAGGAAAACACAAATTTACATTGCTAATAAAACAAAAGAATTTTATTGGATATTTGGAATTTATTATGCTAATAACTTTTATCTCGGAAAATCACGCTGAGCTGTCTGGGCTTCAAAGAAATGTCAACCTTTTGATGTAATAGAAATTAAATTGTGTTCAAAAATAAATCTTTTGTCTTGGGCGAAATACCTTTTTCCAAACAACACCGTGATTACATTTACAAACAAATGAAAGGAAATGCCGTGACATAAATATTGTACAAAATAAAGTTCAAAGTTTTTCCATTTAAAAATAATAAATTTCGTCGGAGGCAAAAATTGCGATTTGAAGCATTAATATCAACAAATTATTTAGCGTACTTTAATAAAAGTGCTCGCTTTATATGTTGCATTGTATGACGTATTTGATAAGTATCAGCTTGTATGGAAAAACTAATATACCAAATAGGAGATATTTATATTCATAAAAGGAAAATATATTTGCGTTAAAAAAACTGTATAATGAGAATATTTCTATTAAAACTAATAGAAAATCAATTAAAAATAAGAATATTTAGTTAATATACAATAAATTAAAGTTTTTTATATTAAAAGGAATTGAAATTTTTCTTATCAATATATATAATATTTTATTTTATCAATATTTTATCAATATGTTCTTCAAAAATTAAAAATATATTTTAAATATTCCAATCTCCAGGCGATTATATTTTTATAACACTTTATAAATATTTTATAACGTTAATGTAATATTTTACATAATATAGAAAAATATTAGTACAAAATATTTTATAAATATCTTGAAATATAAATATAATATAACATAAATATCATATAATGGACATTTCAATACTTATAAATTATTTTCCATAAACATTTTATAAACAATTCTTGCTATTAGGATGGCAACCTAATTATCAAGTAAATTTATTAATTTATCAAACCGAACAAATCTTAAAATTGAACTTTGTAAAAAAAAAATACCAAATGAATTAATATTTAGATGTCAAATAGCCACCGAGAAGCTCGCAACAAATCATACCAGTATTTAGGTACTTTACTTTTTATTATATATATAAAAAAAGTAATATTTTTGACGCGTTCCTATATGGCAGTTTCACGACATAAATAGTGATTTGTCGAATGGTTTTTTGGCCCGCGCGCGAGATTGTATTTAAAAGAACACCTACCGCCCCCCCCCCCGCTCGGGGTGGGACGGCTGGCAAACGGGGCACAATTTGTTACAAGATATACATATTGCTGTCTGGCGGGGAATATCCGCCGGTTGGGATAGGCGCGCTCTCGCCGTCACTGGCGACGTTATCATTTCGCCCCGGTTTCAGGTGCGCTCCGCGAGCGCGAGCAAAAAAGACCAAGATCCCCCCACGGCCGACTTGTCTCCATTTTTCATCGGGCCGCATTAGTTTGCGCGTCGTCGCGCGTAAAACTACAAACGAGCCTCATTACCGACGAGTGACATTATTTTTCCCCGGCTAAACATTGGATTAAAGTGACGTGGAATTTAATACAAGTCCCCCAGTGCCGTAATAATAATAATAATAATAATAACGGGCCAACTTTGTTGTTCCGATTTTGCGCGTCGACTTTCGTCGATTAATCTGGCCGCAAGCGAGTCGCGGTAATTGTCGTTGGAAAGGAGGGGAACGCGGAACGCGGACTTTGATTGAATTACGAGTCGAAATGGAAAAATTGTTTGCACGCGGCGGCGCCCATTTGACGCGCCCAACTGGGTCAGAAGCGCGCGCGGAGCGACGGCAATTTCTCGACGGAGAAAATTGTCATCGAAGGCGATTTGCCCCGCCGCGGCAGTGGATGTAACCCTCGCGCGCAAAACTTTTCGGGCGCGTTTAATTTCGCGCGAGACGGCATGACGAACGGCCGGTCATAACTTAATATCGAGCTCGTTTGCATAAGCCCACGGCGAGGCTATTTATTCCACTTTGGGGTAACGTCTGCGGACTGCCGATTCCACGATCGCGCACCGCGGCCAAGAAATGAGCGGCAATTTCGCGGCCGGAATTATCATAATCCATTGCCGCGCCGTGCCACCGCATCAAAATATAACCCCCCCCCCCCCCTTCAAACCCTCCTCTTCATTCCACTTCGCAAGTATTTCACCGAGTATTTCTGACTTTATTAGAACGTTTGCTCCCTTATTTAACGTCTTTTCTTTTTTGCCAATCCCCCCGGTCGCGCGATTCTTGGGTAACACGCTCGGTAAAGAGTGGGTTAATACCGTGGCCGTCGATGATAAAACTATAAGGAATCCACTCCCACCCCCCACCCCTTCGCCTTATTTCCGTAATTCAATTTTGCCACTTGATCCGTCGCAAATATTAATACCGAGCGGATTTTGGTCAAGTTACATAACTAGGGCGCTCGGGTGTTTCTCAAGTGAGAGTAAAATTAGGCTAAATACACTTTCACCGTCGATTTTACGTTTTATAATTTGTAACAGTAGCAATTAATACACTGAGAAAAATAGGACAGAAAAAAATTACTGATTTTAACTGTGTTTCAGATGTATATCGGTTTTTCAGTAAAAATTACAGTTTTTTAAAAGGAAAAATTTCTGTATTATTTATAGATATAACATTTGAAACTAGTTACTTTGCTTTTAAAAGAACAGTAATTTTACTGAAAGACGGATATACATATGAAACACAGTTAAAAAAAAGTAATTTTTATTGTCATATTTTTCTTAGTGTCCTGTTGCTGAACGTTTTTAGTTCTAATAATGTCAAACAGTTATATAGTGGTGGGTAATGAAACGATGTGACTGGTCAAAAGAATGGATGAAAAGCATTTTGTTGATTATTTCAGTTGCGATATGCGTATTATAAAATGATACGATGAATATAATAAAAATTGTTATTTCGTTCTTAGAAAAAATGTCTCGTTCCTATTGGGATTGAAAGAATTGGAAAACTGTTACAATAATCTATACTTTCAATTGAATAATGTATATTGTAAAAATAATCATCCGGATAACAAAATAAATCGTGTTTAATCTTTTATCTTTTATATATTCCTTTTCTCCATACACACGAATATCAAAGTTAATTTCGTCAAATTTCATATACATTGCATAAAATTCACTTATATCTGAAGTAAAATTCTATTCATCTCACTTATACCAAGAAAATTGTCATATAGATCAATACAAAACATTAAATTGTTTAAATGTTAATGATACAGAAGTAGGGCAGTAAACTTTGCATTTTAAAACACGATTTGATTCAAATACGAGTCAACTCGAAATTAAGGATCAGACTGCGTTGTTCGCGTACTACAAAATAGTGGAATATTTTTTTATTTGAGAAAAGTAAAGTAAAAAAAAAAAAGAAAAGGGAACGCGGAACGGGTGGGTGGTCTAGTGCAGGGTTGCATGGAATGGTAGGGTGGGTTGATGTGAAAGCTGAGTCGACGTCTTTCAGGAGATATAAACGTATCGTATACACAACCAAGAAAGAGACGCAGGATACGGGATTTCATGTCTGTCTGGCTGTCTGTCTGTCCGTTTGTTCGTTCGCTTGTTCGTTCCTTTCGTACGAGCGTACGTACGTACGTACGTACGTTCGTTCGTTCGTTGGTTCGTTGGTTGGTTCGTTCTTCTGTATGTATGTACGTTCCCGAGGGCACATCAGCAGCCACCGCCAAACGTGAAGAACTTGGCGAGAAGACGCGGAAAGAAGTATAGGATAGAATAGGAGACAGAATAGAGCAGGTAACCTAATAGAAGGGGCTTGAGCCGACGTCATTGGCAGAAGACGAGGCTGTCGGGAATCGCTTCGCGATTTGAAGGCAAATTCTCGAGAAAGCGAAATCCTTACGTCAAGTAGATGCATGGTACGTACATTATGTATGTAAAGGCTATACTAACGTCATTTTTACGCGTTATTCCTACAATTTTTTAGTCATCGCTCCAGCGTTATTTAATTAAATTTTTTACACAAATTGGATGTCAGTGTTACAATTTGTTATCCGCTGAAAATTCTTGTGTACTTTCTTTTTTTTCTCTCCCTTTTTGTGAATATTATAATAATCGGTTGTAAAATGTAATCTTTTATGTAATCCGTAAATATAATGTACATTTTTTATTCAAATGCAGTAATACGTACATTTGCAAAATTTGGTTATAAAGACACGAATGTTGCAAATATATTTTGTACTTTAAGTAAATTACTTTTCAACTTATATATAATATATGTACTGGTAAATAATTTTGAAAAATTCTTTTGTAGAATAAAAGTGAATATTCGTGAAATCGATTGTTAATATCTTTTTAAATTGTATGAATTTTACTAAAATCTATAAAAATTTGGCAGTTGAACATACTACACGCACAGAACAATTTCAAATTTATTTTTATTCCTAAAATAATTGAATTAAATTGGTAAATATATTTGTTCTTTTAACAAATTTTCTCTGTACCTATATATCATAAGTATTACAAACTGCAAGATAATTAATTTTATTATGTCAAGGGCTTTACTTTAAGAATCATTACGAATTCATTTAATCTAAACAATAACACAAACAATTTATTAATATTTCTTTTTAACGACTTATTTATTTGATATAATTTACAATCGATATTGCTACTTGAGAATAATTATAACTTATGCAATAATTACCTTTATTTGAATATTCAAAAAAAGTTATCAACACGTTAAATGTCAATCTAGTTATTTATGAATAAAAATAATAAATGACATACGATTGAAATAGTGAATTACCAACAATACCATACAGCAAATTCAATAAATATAAACGAATCAACCCGAGAAAATTTTAAAAACAATATCGAAATCCGAATCATCCATTTCTTTGAACAAATAAAAATGGAAGAGAAAATAGAAGGGGAAAGGAAGAAGAAGAAGAAGAAAAAAAAGGAGTAAAAAGTCAAATATGCTCCGGCACTACGAAGCATGCGCCGAAAATTCGCCGTAATAAAATATTCCATATACATATTCGACATGAGAGGCCGATTACGCGACTACGAATTCGACGATGCATCCGCGCCCTTAGCCTATTCCATCGTATTCCGCGAATCTACTCGCTCATTCCACTCGGTTCAATCCACCCTCTGGGAGTAGCGGGGGCTGCAGTCCTCCCTACGTTTCGCATCTCGACATCCCGGCATCCCCGGAGCAGCGCAGAGAGCGCCAGTTGCCGTCCTCCCCCCCCCCTTCCTCCCGCCTTCGCCTCGCCTCTCCTCTTCCCGACCCCCCCGCCGCCTAACCCCCGCCTTCATCCCCCTGGATATATCCTCGCTCGGTACATCCAATATTGCAGATACGTCCCGGACTTGTCTGTCTGTCTGTCCTTCCGTCTGACTGACTGGCTGACTGGTTGCTTGTCTGCCCGTCTCTGCCCTTACCCCCAGGCCTGTCGCGGGCACCCACGTACGTTCATTCGTACTTACGTACGTACCGCGAACACGTGCAAGTGCGTGTACCCGGCGCGGGATTGGTCGGGCCGCCTCGCGCGCCTTCGCACAACGTAATGCTCTTCGATAATCACCTGTCACTTTTCCGCGACGCGCCACTCAGCGACGCGCCTCCGATAAATTAAGATAATAGCGCGTAGGGCTACATCTCATTTCTAGTCGCAAACATTTTATCAGACGTCCAAACGCAAGTGTGGTCCGCAAGATTGATTATGTTATGAGGCGATGTTGATGCGGCTTTATTTCTTCATCGCTCGGAGACATCCCTTTGAGCCGAGATGAGTTCCCGGGGAGTAATTTCTGTTGCGTTTAAAAATGTAATAACCGAACGTGTCGTCGAGCGAAACGGTGTTGAGAATTTCCCGGCGTTAAGGTATTTTCGTTAATTGTTATGTTAGCGTTTCGCTTTGAATTTTGCAAATATTTTTTCCGCTTTGGAAAGGGTAGATTTAGGTAGAATAGTTTTAATAAAAAAAAAAGAAAGAAAAAGAGAGAGAGAGAGAATTGTAATGCAGCTTTAAATTGTACAAAGTCTGGCAAACAATCTGGCTTTTTCAGTACATATGAAACAAGTATTTTTTGCTGAAATATAGCACGTAACAAAATTGCGTATAATTTTCTGTTATTGAAGATCAAAATGCACAGCAGTATCTCGTATTACCATAACAAATATATTTGGGTTACTCTGAAGCTCAAATATTTTTGCGATAAATTGTTCTTTTTATAACATTAAAGTAATGTTTATATTTATTTACTTATTTATGTACGTTCATATTTATGTCAAAACAAGCTCGGTTATTTCACTCTGCGAATTTATATTTGAATAAACTTCGAGGGAGTGGAAAGTAACAAATACCCGTGACTCGTGTTTACTAACAAATTATGGTCGCGCGAGTTGATAAAGAGGAGATTGCATTACGGCTGGTATTTCATTAAAGGATGAATTCGCGAAGACTGTAACTACGTGAATGAAAGTCGACGGAGGGTAGTGTGGAACCGCGCAAGCGCGCGAAAGAGAGAATGAATGAGATGGAAAATTAGAATTGCGAGAAGTAGGGACTCGCCTGATTCCCCTTATAATTAATGTGTAAGGGTAGGTCATGGCTTTTCGACTCTTACCGCGTGCTACCTCTTCGAGGGAATTAATTCGAGTATCAGCTGATGAAAGCATTAAATTTACCATTTCAAATGCTACACGACTCGTTTCATTTAAAATCAATTACATATCTCTTTCCATGGAAAGCATCAATTCCATATAATATTTTTTTTACATGACAGATTAATGAACAATCGATATTTTGTAGATTTAAAATTTAATCTTCGTATTTCTATATAATTATTATTTTAATTAATCTAAAAATTAAGCGGAGAAAAATATATGTTCAAATTTAATGACTCAAACATTAACATTAATAAGATATTCCTTCTCTATCTCCATTAAAAGTTTCCAGATCAATAAATTTTGTTTTTAAACAAATTTTTTGATATTTTAAAATCAAGTAAATTGGAACAATTTTAGTTTTAATTTAAATGATAACATAAACTAGACAAAAATAAACCAAATTCTAGATAGAGTGATTATATTTTTATATCGGAAAGCATGATATAAATATCACTCGGAAAAAGTACTAGTGCCAACGTCAAAGTAACAACGTCAAATAAGGAACGAGATGGAACTCAAGTAGAGAAAGAACGAGACCCGAATCCGAATGTATGGGATGAAATAAAGGGAATTCAGATCACGGGACGCGAAAAATGTAACATTCTCGTGGATGAGGGGGGAGGGACGGCGGGGGCAAAATCGAAAAACCGGAAAAGGCGGCACGAAAAAGAAGAAGAGGGGGGGGGGGCAAAAAAAGGGAAACAAGAGAGCGTGTACAAAGATGGAAGCAGAAGAGTGTCAGTATCCGTTCGAGGAACGAGCGAATCAATACGTGGGCGAGAAGGACGGAATCGGGTGAAAGACGGAGAGGGAGAGAGCAAGTCAAGTGTGTGTCTTTGTACCACACGCGTGTTTCCATGGGGCGTCCAAATAGTCGGGGTGAAGGCGGGTTCCACTTCGGTGTGGGCACACCCTCTGGCTATACCGTACATCAAAACAGTCAAACGCGCGTTCGTTTGTCAGACGTACCGTCGCTGGGGGGACGTCCTCATATGTGACCCGCGTTGCGAATTTTCCGACACCGAAGCTCTCCTCAAATCCCAAGGTTTCCCCATATATCCGAACAGACGAAGATGTTGCTGGCATTCTTACTCGAATGGAGTTGAAACGCGCGGGGAAGCGCAATCCTCGTGAGAATCGGCTATGCTAATACGAACCCTTGGAAGGAACAAGGTCGATCGATGACAAGTAATTTCGAAATTTACCGACGATTGTGGGACAGCATCATTTTATGAGAAGATTGGATGAGATCTAACCGGAATCCACAGTATATACATTTAAATACAGGGAATGTTTACTTCTTTTTTTAAGGTGACGTAATTGTAATTTTTTCCCCCTAGTATTAATTTTACTATAAAGAGAATGACATTTCCAACGATTGTTCGACATGGTTAAACATCTATTTATAACAAGAAATTGAAATTTCATTCGAAACAATGCGAGGGAATTTTTTCGAGTTAAGAAATTCCGTATAACGACGCGGCGAAACATTTGTCCTGTACGGACTTTCAAGACATTTTGGTTGACTTTTTAGCTACAACGTTTGACAACTTTCCAATCACGGTACTTTCAAGCCCCTCAAAGTTTCAAATTCCTCGAATGTTCAAAGTTGCGAGAAAATCCACAAGACTCGGCACACGTCCGGTAAATAACCTCTCACTGGATCTGGCTAAAATCTCGGGGGCAAATTTTTTGGCGCATCGCGGTCGGATATTTATCAACGTCGGGTAGGGGATATTGTTTATGAAGTTGGGATGACGCGACGACTTGGTTGCTGGTACGAGCCTAACGAATTTATCAAATTGACAAAGCACGGCCGAGTCGGGAGGGGGGCAGGACAGATAAGAAATCGTGACGTCATCTCCAAGTTCGAAAGCTCTCAGCCGACACCCTCTCCTCGTTGCCAATAAAAATGAAACTCCCATCATGTATGATCGATTTGTCTGCGAAGCCTCTCTCCATTCTCTTCTGTCCGCCCTTGTTTCCTCCCGTAGTGCAAATGCGAAATAGGAAAGATACAACTAGGAGCGATATATATTAGATATACATTCCGCGGGGAAACATTCCTCGCTCTATCAATTTGTCTCTCAACAGGCCACGGGAAATGTTATCCCTCTCCGCGAGCCGTCATTATATTTTTTCAAATTTCCGCGCCACGAATTGTTTCTTCGTTCGCGTTACGTCGGTTAAGTGCCGGCGGAAGATTGAAAAAGCCGAGGAGAAGCCGGTCGAGGTCCCCGAAATAGAGTACGAACGGTTAAACGCAATTACGATGCGTTTGATGGCGAATCGTGTAAATGGGCTGCGAAATCGTCAAGACACTATTGGCGGCGTAATTTTATTTCACCTACATTTCGAATCCGCAAGATTCGCGTCGTTCGATCGAGTTAGCCAGAGCGAGAACGGACGAATCCCCATGGTCCACCCCCTACGACCACGAAGAAGGCACGGAGAGTTGTCATGGCGACCGAACCGAATTCCACAGACATAAGGGGGCGCTGCACACATTCTCCGCCTCTGATTGGACGCTATTTTTTCCCGATAAGGGTGCACATGCTACTCAATGCTTCGCCTCGTTATAACGCGTAAGTATCTATCGACATGCTTTTATGGTAATAAATGTTCGTTAATTTGTTTTCTCTTCCTTTTGTCGCCGGGGACTCTCGCTTTCCCACTTTTGACGAATGGCCCATCTAATGCGGCGATTGAAGAAGAAGAAGAAAAAAAAAAAGAAGAAAAAACAACGAGAGAGCGGTTTGGAGGGGGGTGGGTAGGGAGGCAACAATCGACTTAATCAAAATGGCTCGTATTTACATATTGTAACTAATGTGGTGTATACTTTGTTTGCGACGCGACGTAATCTTATCAACAAAGAGTACGGCGAGGTACGTGAGAAGAAGCCAAAGAAAAAAGTAGAGCTAGCGTGGCGAGGGGCTCTTATCTCTGTCTTCGCCCTTAGCCGGTTATACGTGCGACAACCATAAAGCTGATATATACTGTAAATATAGAATATAAAAGGAGAGTACGTGTCCCGACATGCATGTCACACGGGCTAAAAAAAAAAAAAAGAAGCCGCGCCGTTCGCTTACACCGCGAAATTCATCGTTTGTTTGTGCGATCGGTTACTCCAGAAATTTAACTGCCGGGGTGATTGATTCCCGGCAAACACCGATACTTCCCCCGAACAGACAACCTCGACCCCCCCCCCTCCCCCGTAAATGCAACCATCTTCATCCGTCATCTACGACGATCACTGTCCGCGACGCGTTAGGCTTTTATTTAAGTGGTTACGCGTGTAAATCTTGCCCCCGTGAAATATGATAATGGTCGCGCGGATAGAAAAGGTGCGAATAATACGACACCGACGACGCGGAAGAAAAATTTTGATGAAAGAATGTAAATCTGCTTGCGTCAGGGGAACCGGGGGGGGAGTTCTAATACCGGCGAGACGCGACGAGCCAACGGCAATGGGTATTAATTTAGCGCTCGTGCCTTTTTTTCATCACGTACAACGGGGTTCAGGGTGCGTGTGGGGGAGGGGGGGTTTCGATAGAAAGAATCATTCGGGGATTAAGCTTGGCGGGGTCGAAAAGTGTCGAATGATGAAAACGCCATCCGGTTCCCGCAACCGGACGATTAGAATTAACTGGTCGTCCTTAGTGGAAGTTTCGCGGAAGCGGAAACTGAGAAAGCGTCGCGTGGCCGTTCGATGGAGACCCCTGGCGGGGGCAAGTAATGGAATTTCGAGAGCGAGAGTCGGCGGTGCGAAGTGGGTTGGCACGCCTGGTGTTCGTGCAACACGCTGTGTAAGATATGTATATGCTCGAAACGTATGTATACACATTTACATGAACGCACAGTACGAGCCGCACCACGCACACTTACCACACGTTTACATTCGGCTTCAAGTACACGCGGGAACCGGTGGCGAGGAGAGCAAGAGCAAAAGGGAGGCACAGGAGAAACGGCGAGATAAGGACGGAGGAGAGCTCCGCAATTGGAGGGTTGTGGGTTAATTAATTCCACGACATAAACCCTCCTCTATCCTTGAACTCGGCAGTCATCACCCAACTTCGCTCATAAACTATTATCAAGGTCAGGTTTAAACTGTGCCACACATTTTAAGGGGAACGACTCACGAACAAACGGCTTAATAAACTCCGCGGCTTCGCGTCGATGACAAATGTTGCTCTTTAAGAGCCCCCGCTCTTCCGTCGGAATTTTCATTCATTACCGCGCCGACTTTAAATTGCAGCGGCTCCTTGCAACTTTTGCGGACACGCAAACGCGATTAAAACCTCGCGCCGACAATCGCCACTAACCAGACGTTGTTACGCGACACGCCTTTTTTTTTTCTTTCGCCTCGCACGATTCTCTTCTTTTTTTCCCTCTTCTTCTTCCTCCCCTTTAATTTCACTCCCACCCCCCCCCACCCCCACGCCCCCCTTACTTCGCCTTTTTCCTCATTCATCCTCGTTTTCGTGAATATTTGTCGCTGCGATTTCTTTCCGACTTCGTCAAATCACTTCGGCCGTAAACGCCAACGAGAAAAATGCTTTTCACGTTTCTTCGAGTTCTTGGGCCAACTCGTTTGGACTGCGGCATGAAGCATTTCCCATGTAAATGTATACGGGCATTCATCAGGCTCTATTGTGATGCGCCGCTGTGCCTTCTTAGTGTACACACGGGAGAAATATTTTTCTGCAGGCAGGCGCCAATCCAAATTTAAAAAGCGTTCGACTTGGTGCGGTCTTTTTGTGCGAGCGCTGTGTATAAGCGTTTCGCATTTGCGGGCGCAGTCTCATGATGACGGCAAACTCGATAAAAGCTGACTGCGACTCAAAGTTCAGAACCCGCGCTCATCATCCAAATTGCCGTCGGGAAATCGAATTTGGTTTTGCCCGTTTGGTTCGCTGTACTTTGATTTCAAACACCCGAGTGTGGTCCAAAACATTGACATGTATTCCAACCATACTTAATCATGTACACAGTGCGTATGAAATTAGATACGCTTGAAATTAATTTCTTATCGTGGAAAATTGTTTTATTGCAAAATTAAAGTGTTGTCTATGACCAAGCTCGAAATTTGTTCAGTTTTTGTTTAGTTGATACACTGAGAAAGGAGTTGGGATAAAAATTATTATACTGTATATAAAAATGGGGACAAATGACATCTTTTTATCTTAGTTAATATAAGGTTTAAAAGAGGTTATAACATAAACAATAATTTTTATTATACTGTATCATAGTAACTTGTACAATACTGATAATCTCTTTTAAAATGTATTTTAAATATGACAAGAATTGTAATTTGTCCCCATTTTTACATACAGTATAATAATTTTTATCCCAACTTTTTTCTCAGTGTATACATTTGCCTTTTATCGCTTCATTTGCAATGTACGTTTGTTAATAAAATTGAAATAACAAAATAACTCGCTCGTTTTAATGACCGTCCGAGTTTACGCTCGCGCGAATTAAAATATCGTCTGGCTGTATGCAATTATTGCGGAAGATATATGGTTTTTAAACAACCGCAGGTGCGTCCTTAAAATGTGGCACCGACAAATTTTGTTCTCCATTCGGGTCGATCTGTACCGTAGCGTGTTAATTGAGTTTCCATTACAGGTTGGACACGTGATCGTGCACCGCGATCATCGTACTTTACTTTATCGATGACTATCTTTCGCTTTGGTGCTCACGCGATGCAACAGCACACCTGCACATGTGCCTATATGCATCTGCATAAACGACGATTAACTACCGGGCAATTTGTCAAGTTCAAATCGTTATTTGTACATTAAATATAGCAAGTGTTTGTTCAACTATTGCGTACAATTGTCTGTAATGTTGCACACTTGCATTGCAAATATTTTTTCCACTTTATCGCGATGGCTATCTTCGGGTATTGAATTAAACATTAACAATCAATTAAAAATAAGTTTAAATTATACCGTCGGTAATATCAAATACCCTGTTTGCACCTTTTTCAATTCGACTTCAATTTTTCACTGAGCAACGACTTGAGTGTTTAATTAAAAACTACCACTAACATTTCAATCATTCGGTTAATTTTTTAATCGTAATAATTACATTGTCAAATTATGTAACTGACTGGTACGAAATTGTATATAAAATGATTTATACAGTGCAAAATATTATTTATGAAAATGTACTTTGTTGCTTTGTAATTAAATTTATATTTCTGAAAATGTATCTTAAATATTTAAGGCTGGTAATTACATTTAGACTGAATAACACAGGGCGTTGGTATTTATATTTAATTTGATTTAACCTCTCGTGGATTTGACAATGGGACTGACTAAAGAAACCGTTACATTTGAGCTGTTCTAAGCAAGCTCCACCAAGGCAGAGTTAGCATTTCATTTATAATGGCGTTACGCATTTGCATAGGGAACTGCGTTTAGCATGCATCAATTGAATTAATGTTCGATTGACACGTCTCTGACGGACGCTTTTCAAATTCTTTCGCTCGGTCGACGGGTGGTCCGTCCGACTTCGTCGCGATTTATCGGGCACATTTGCATACGACGCCGCATTCTTCTAGGCAAGTTAGTTAGAGTATATCACCACTGGAATTTTATGAATAAAATCGCGCCGTCGCATAGTTTTCCATCCCCTGCGGCTAAACCTTTTCTTATTTCCACGGGCACCGTGTGTATTTACGCGACGATTTTGACAGCGCATATTTCGCGTTATTTACGTCATCATTCCCCCTCGCTTTCAGCCATTAAGTAGGCATAAATTAAACTCTATGTCAGTGTTGATGGTTTTCAATTTAATTTAAACATTTCTAATGTATTGCAACGGGCGAATCTCTCGAGTCAAATTAATCCTTGATCAATGGTGAGTATGATTAAACGGGCATGATATTAATGTTTGTTTTTCGCGCGGTTGTAAATCGATGACGATAATATATTAATGTAATTATTTTGTAATTCACCGGGTAATAAATAAATTCGTACTTTCATTCATACGATCCATCAGGTATTTTGCAGATAAATTGCCTTGCGAATGAAAACTTCGCAAAAACTAAATCAGCCTCGCGACGTTCGAGCGAATAAAATTTGGTGCCATAAGGTTTACTCATCGAGCGAATAGGAAATGGAACGAGAAAAATTACTCGCTAAATGTTTGTACGCGTTGTATTATCTTTATTTTACGTACTCATTCATGAGGAGTCTATTTGCCGAGCCCGCGAGGAACTGAATTAACGTAAACATTTTCGTTCTTTCTGCTCTATACGGTCATGTGGTTCTTTTCTTTACCTCCATCCCTCTATCTCGATCCATCAGGAAGTGCACGCAAGCATTTATTTTAAGTATACGAACGTTGACATGCGCATACATTAGAATGCTAACATCTGCCGACGCGTGATAGACAGCCCTAAGGGCTGCATGTAATCATGGCGCAGCTTTTCAAGAGCCCGAACCTGGACACGCACGGATATGTGTTTTAACAATTATTTATTTCCTTCATCACGCGAAAACGCGCCTACAAGAAACACGTACGACATATCGACTTTTCAAAGCGCTATGTTAATATTTGAGCAATTTATTATGCAGCGCCTACGATTCTACCAACACTCCATCTATTGCCATTATATTAGAGTATTCGTTTATTTTTTTGTTTCGGACTTTTTTTTCATTTGAGATAACATTTAATCATTATGTTCACTTTGATCGAACGTACAATATTGAAAAAATCACATTAAAACATAATTTACAAAGTGATAAATTTATAAAATATGTTTTGAAGGATGTTCTGGTTTTGCATATTATTGATTAATTATAGCAGAAGAATAGATGATAATTAGTAGTTGGAATTTATATAGACGTTTTATACACTTCGTCATACGCTAATAAATGTATGTATACGATATCAGTTATTATTATTTTTTTTTTTTTACGAAATGATTAATTTATAGATTTTACGATAGAATTAAAGCATTATTAAAAGTTTTGTTAGAATTGAACAATATAATTATGAAATGACTGCATTCCATATTGATTAACCCCTTAGTATAGGCAGCCAGTTATATCTGTTACGGATACAGGTTGCAGATCATCGGGTACATAAACTTTAAATCACACATAAAATATTACAAAAATAAATTTACTATATAATGTTTTAATATTTGTTAGAAAACTTTCAGATATATATTTGCAATTTTCGTTAGGATTCTTTAAGGTTGCAATTTCTTCATAGAGAATGAAAATTTAAATAATTCTAATCAATTACTTATCTACATAGCTCGCAAATGAAATGCAAGCCTACACAATATGAATCAAGTTTAGTAATAAATAAAATGATATAGATATTATATTTTATATAAGAATAATGAAATGTAAGATTGCTTATTATTCATATTAACATTTATAAATATATATAATTTATCACACAAATACGTTTCATTCATTATTGATAAAGTATTGTAAGATTTATTTGATATATCGTTTTACTTGAACAAATTAAAAATATACATTTTATAAAGAAACTAATTATGCCCCTGATTAACTGCAACCGAAACATCGGAGAAGCTCAAATAGTTCGAAGAAGTGTTGTGAAGGGGTGAAATAAATTATTATATCAAAAGCTTATAAGTTATTGATATTATAATAAAAGAAAACATTGAATATATGTCATAATAATTGCAACAATGTTTGGCAAATATTTGTATCATACACTTCTAAATTTATTGATTTAAAAATTTCTATAAAATGTAATATATATTGCTGATATGAAACTTTTAATGGATGAAGAAACAATTGATTTATAAAATTGCATTCAATTATGTATTTTAACGATATTGTTATTGAATATAAGAATTATAGAAAATATTAATTCATAAATTAAATACCGTGATTTCGAATTCATTTATGATTCTTATTATTATAACATTATGACAATTCCATTTCTGAATTATTCGAGACATATTTTGGTCGAATATTCTTATACATACATTTTGATGCGCAGAATATTTCAACAAGTATTTATATTAAAATTGACTTCTCTCTACAAAATTCACATTTCCTTAGACGTATGCTGAAATATTGAATACATACATTTTCGATATTGTGGAAAAGTTATTATTAAATACGTTGTAGAATGTACTGCAAATCCATTTCAATATATATTCGACGCTTTTAGTAAATATGTTAAAAATTTATACAATATAAAAAAAATGAAACACAACTATTTTTATGAATCTGTCATATTTTATATTTACCGGAAAATGTCGCTCTATAAAAATCTCAAATAATATTCATGTGAACATCTTATGTATAAAATTAACCTCCCAGAAGAACATATATTACAGATATTTTAAAAATTCTTTAAAAAGATATTAGCAGAAATCAATCTGATATAAAAATATGTATTCATATTGACGAAACTTTTCAGCTGTCGTAACTACAAAAATTAAGTTGCGTTTCAGAGTTAACTAAAGTGCAGTTCACGTGTAATACACGTTCAGAGCTGAGAGAACTATAAAATGGAATCAAAACTATAAAATGGAAACCAATTAAACATTGCTATTAGTGATCTATATTATTTTTCATGTAAATTTTAATGCTAATATAATAATTTGAATTTTATTTTTATTGTTTTAAGAGTTATGCCATTATATAGTTGTATAAATTTAGTTGCAAATTCTTTTACAGTTGACACTAGCACCAAATATAAAATAAAGTCATGGTAAAAATAATTGATACTACAATTGCTACATCTATATTCACAGTTACACTAATGGCTTAAGTTGAAACTGTAAAATTTTAGTTGTCTTAACTCTGTACAATATCTATATATTAATAAGCAACTGGCTGGAAAAACGGAACCTTGGAAGAGTTAAGTAGTCGAAGTTTTGCCTAGTTCGAGAAGTTAGCGTCGATCGTTGGGGACTCTAGGGCAAGCCGAATGAATAGCCTTAGGTCGTAGGTCGTAGGGAGATAGTTAAATGGCGCGGTAAATTTGCTTGCATTTTGCTTCAACGCGACGAGTTTCGAGTAATACAGCGGTAGCGCGAGCCGAACGAAAAGGAAAACGAAAAAGGAGCGCGATATTGAGGTGGCAGTGCGAAAAAGGAAGACGAGGAAAACTGGCGGCGATGGTATTGAAACGGGGGTCGGGGAACCTGAAGTCTGATCAGTTTATAAGTGCACATTGAGTTATTGGTAGCTCATCTACCTTGTCGATATCCGACTGGATGGCTTCGCCATCTTCTTCCTCTCCCCATCTTATATATACACTGCAAAAAGATCTCACGGGCATTCGAAATTGAAATATTTTCAGACCTTTTGTAAACGAAAATATTACACAAATTACATACACTTGGCATTGTGTGCGCGCATATACGATGATAAACAGATCCAAGGCGAATAATTCATTGTTAAACTCAGTATTGTCCGCAGTGCCGAAGTTATTCAAGATTTTTGAAACGTTTCTATGCAATTCTTGTAATGACCCTTCGATCCAACGGAAAAAGCACTGTTCATCAAATTACCAATTATCTTGGCGCTCCCAAAAAAAAAAAAAAAAAATTGTCCAAGTTAAGCAAATTCAACGATGCTAAACGGCATTATTTGTAGGGAAATCAAATAGAGCTCGCCTTGTTTTTCCCACTGACGATACATCTTTAGCGCGAAAATTCGTGGAAATGGTCACCATAAATCACCGCCCTATCTACTCGCCGTGTCACATCTTAAATTTCCTATCGAAAATTCGATTCGCAGTAGTCCCCGTACAAAACGCGAGGGGTTAATCATCGGGATGGCACCGGCGGCGGCCAAAGAAAATCGCATTCGGTGTGATGTAAAAGGAGCGCTGGAAAAATTGCATGACCGAAACTAGATAGGATAAAGTGATTTTGTCGACGAGCTCACTTACACACGACGACATCGGGAGGGGCAGAGGGGGTGGGGGTGGGGGGGAGGAAAAAAGGAAGTAAGTGCAAGAGGATGAAAAGGACGCGCGAGATCAAACGCGATCGAAAGAGCAGCGTGCCCCCACCCACCCCTTCCCGCTCCCCTACCCCCGATCCTTTTTTTTATATTTATGTATAATAGAACGCGGCGCGACTGGCGAGCGATTATTTTCTGACATCGCGGAGGACAAAGGAAGGGAGTCGTCGAGCTAAATCTAATAATAATCAAACGCGCTCCGTTAAAGCTCGATGGCGTTATTGCAGCGTGAAGCGCATTCATCGAAAGCGAATAAATGAGAGGGCGCCGACGCCTCCGAGGGAGAGCGTCGATCGGAAACGCGGTGAGAGCGACAGAGAGAGGGAGAGAGAGAGAGATAGAGAGATAGTGAGGGAGAGATAGAGTCGGCGTGCAGGCCGAACCGGAAGCGGTCCAGATCGTTCCTATTTTCTGTACCTAGAGAATTGTCTTCTTGGACAAGAGTCGACCTTTTGTACGTATATTTGTATGAGACGAGAGAAAGAGAGAGAGAGAAAAAAGAAAGAGAGATAAGGCGCGAGGGATGCGGTTGTACGATTTGTGTTTATGCGTATGTGCCACGTTGACGCGACCGTTTTAGTCGTTGTATAGTTATCGTAAGTCTGTGATAAATTGCAGCGGAGTCGCGCGAGCCTGCGGACGAGAGTTTCGGCGTCAACGTCGCGCCGCCGGAAGTGGACGAGCCCCGAAAGTAAACGGCCGGCGATCTTACGGCGACGGCTAACTCCGCGAAGCCCGCTTCAAGGGCAATCGAGGGGCGGGGGGGGGGGGGAGCATGGACACGGCGAAATTTAATGTACAAAATATCCCCGCTTTTGTTCCGCTGTAAGTTTGCAATGTCTGACAAGGGGGACCCCGTCCGTTTCCGGCGGCGCGAGTTCGTAATTGTCATTATCACTGTGCAATATTGTGTACCATTTCAATTAAAGGAACTTTATTTATAGATCACCAAACGGATTATTTGTCGTGAAATGTTCAAAACCTCCGTTTCACGTTGACAACATCGTCTTCGTCTTCCCCACCCCAACTTGAGAGTTTCTCGAATGTTAAGCTACCGGAAGTTCCGTTCGACTTCCGGCACCGAATATGTTTTCCCGACGTCTCCCGGACTGCTTTTTCGTTTTCGCCGATGATTTTTGCGCGACGCCAATTGGATCCCTATGGGAAATTGCCAGAGTCTACCTACGGGGCCGATTCTGGCCCAGTACTGTTAGCCAGACTTTGGTAAAGAGATAGGGGCCGGTACTGGTTTGAGCTTGGTTATCAACAAAAACAGAATATAAACAGATGTGAGACAAGCCAGGCAAAATATCAAGGCCATAGTTGATCCAGACTTGAAGCAGTACTGGTGATTTAAAAACATTATTCAATTGTAAGATCAACGTTGGATGATTACTGGTAAGAGTATAGGTATACAACTGGTACGTTTAGTTATATGGTACTAACCCAGTATTATCACTCCATTACTGATACCATTCCATCATTCTACTGGTAAACAAATTTACCAGTACTGGTAACTCTGGTAACGGTACTGTACCAGTACTGGGCCTATAGAACATTTCCTATTGGGATATGTCATCCGCGAGTGTTTTGATTAACGTTTCGTTTATTTTTTATCGGCGCTGAATAACCGCCGTGATTATCGCCCGCGAGCCCGTGGCATTAATTTCATTAACGACCATTATTCCGCGCAAACTCGACGGACGCATTAGTTATTAAGCATACATTTGATTATGCGGCAACAAAGGCCGCCGACTGTGAATATTATACGCCTACTTTCCGGCCGATATTGATTCAACGTGCTTCGTCATTTTGTGCGTAATGTGACAAATTGCCTTCGGAAAGTGTTAACGGCTGTTTCAGCGTGCAGCTTCTCAGATTTGATCAACATCTGTTTCCGCACTGGCAACGAAATTAATAGAAATATTAACTGTACATAGGGGTGCGGCGGTTGGCGCGCCGTGAGAAATTTCGGGAGTTAGCTCGACTAAACTTGTATAGTTGATGGAAATGAATCTTGTCGGCTGCGACTGCGCGGAGAGAAATGTATCGAAAATAAGATACGGAGTCTTCAAACTAACTTTTATCAGTAAAATGTGAATGTAATTAAATTTTTATAATACACCCTATCCCCACCCCCCTGCCCTCCCGTCCAAATTTAAATTTTACATACTTGAATAACTAATTAAAAGTAACGAATGTGTGCAATGTTTAATCGTTATTAAGAACGAATATAAAAAATGGATGATGAAATTTTATCAACTTTGGATAGTAAATTGTATGCGAAAGAAAATCATGAATTTTACTCAATCTTGTTGATTAATCTATAGAATTATTCTTTGGCAATACTTCTTTTTTACTTGAGAAATTTTAACGAGACAAATTTTATATTTTTCACCGAGTTTTGAACACTCGACCTTTGTATCGAAAGTTGAATTCTTTACCCCCCAAACTGCAAACGTCTTTCATCATATAAATAAACTTTTTCTTAACTTTCAAATATTTTTGCTAATTTTTTGCTAATTTCGTTATGTATAAAACTTACTTTATTATTAATCGATTTTCATCATTCTATATTACTTGTTCTTTCAACTCAAAATACTAATTACATAAAATGAGCTGCTTTATAGTTAACGTTGAAATCCAACTTTATTTTTATAGTTACGATAACTAAACATTTTTTTTCTCATCGTATAAAACTTTGCCCAGTCAGAATATATATTTCATTAAGTGTCTGCTTAATAATTCAACGAAATAGTTTGTTTTTACTTTGGTGAAATTTAACTTGGATATGAAATTTAAGATTGATTTCAATGTAAAACTGTATTAGATGGGAACAAATATAAACTTATGAACCAAGATCTTGGTAATTCGTAATATATGAATTCGTAATATATGAAATAATATTAGTATTTATTTAAAAGAAAGATAATATATCACAACTTTACGAAAACACTTAGTAAAATGTACTCATATATTTCTCTCAGTGTATAAGAAAAAGAGAAAGAAGTGCCAATACAAAAGTATATAAATATTAATAAATAGAAGAGCACAAACTTTAATATTTATCTCAGCAGTCCATTTAATTTGTACATAGAAAATTTAAATGCTTTTAAAAACTTTGCCGACTTAAATGATATCAACTTGCTACGATATTTGCGCGATACATCCATTCTGAGTGCGTTCAACTTGATTGTAGTCTTGATAATCACACTTAAAAAAATCATATTCTTTTTTTAATTTATTCTAATTTAAACCTCCCATATTGATGTAGTTGAATTTATTCAATATTCAAGTTCAATAATTAAACTTAGTGAAACGACAGTCAGTGTATATCTCATGTTACAAAACAGTGACATTGAGTTCAAACCCTAACGAAGGTGAGTTGATGAAAAAATTGTTGTATAAAATTATTAAGTAAAATATATTTTTGCGTACCCACAAATGTAAATGTAAGTATATAATGTAAGTATACAATTTAATAGCATATTTATTTTGCATCAACATAAATTACCCTGCCATAACTATTTACCCTACACTGAGAAAAATAATATAATAATCCTGGGACTCTACGTGTTTCTGCATAAAATAATATTTGACAATGTGACAAGTGGTACCACAGTACTTGAACAAGTGACACCGTTTACCAGACTGTCTAGTAATGTTCTCAACATTGGAGCATAGTCTCAGAATGCCAGAAAGTATAATAGCTTTTATTATTTTATTTTTCTCAGTGTACCCATGCAAAAATCAACATTTCCTGACGTACGTCATGAGATTAACAGATATGTTTTATCCGGATGCATATCCAGAATCTAAAAATATATATAAGTGTAAAGATGACACTAACTCAATTCCAAACGTTCGCACAGATCTGAATGCAAACTAAATGTTAACTAATAAACTGTGAAAGGCTAAAATCATGGAATTAAACGGCAATTGTAAACGCGGGCATTTTTCGAATATTTACAGCGAGAATCGCCAAGTGGAAAGTTGGAAATTTGATCGAGTTAAAAAGTTCCGTAACAACGGCACGACGAGCGCTATTTTTCAATGAACAATTTATGCGCGATTTTACCGCGGGGGAAAAGGCGTGTGTCGGAAAATTCGAAAACTCCAAATTCGAACCCTCCCCCCTCCCACACTGGAACAGAATATCACGCCAACGAACACTCGATACAAATGCGAGAGAACTATTCCCGTCCCCCTGCCCGGTTGCGTCTCGATAACTATAATTAATCGAGCCGGCGTAATTGTCGTCGCATAACTCGTTTGCCGCGAATTGTCGTCTAACATCGCTCGACAAAATGCCAAATATTTCGTGAATGTGCCCCCCCCCCCTTCCCCCGAGGTATGGCTCGAATTTGCGCACGGTTTATTAACCGCGGGGAAAATTTGCGCTTATGAATTTTACCGCTCGCGTGGGCTAAAATTTGCGCTCGTTCTTCGGCGAGAGTTGTTTCACGGACGGACGACGATTAATTGAGGGAAAAAATGCGCGTCCCACGCCGGACTTTCCGAGATAAATTTGCGCGTGACAATAAACAGTATTAATCACACCGGTCACTAGATCATTGAGAAATATAGATCCCAAGACAGTGTGCAGAAAAAAGTGTACACTGAGAGAAATGCAATGAATAAAGTTAATTCATATATGAAATTTATCCAAAAAAAAATCATTGGAATATTGTATGATATTGTGTAGTTGTTTGAAATTCATATTATATAACCCTATACTTTTAAAACATATCCCATTTTCCTTCTTTTTCAATAAAATTTTTCATTTATACCCGAAACCATTCAAACTAGAAAGAATAATTTTTATTATAATAATTATTAAATATAGTTTATATACTTTGCAACATCTTTGTAATGCTTTATTCTTCAGATTTTTATCTTGATAAAAATTCAGAAGAAGAAATTGATATAACTAAATTTGAATTAAAATCATCACCCATTTAGTTGTAACAATAAATGTGTCGTGAGTGCTTCCAAAATCGTGGTAAGATTAACGAAACACTTCTGCGAGCATGAGATTGTTATTTTATGTTACGTGAATTTAATCGATGCCATTATAAATAACATTTACGCAATGATTTAGCTACATTTATAGACAACGTAACAGTAATTAAGAATAACTGGAACAAAGCAATGTAATTGAAAATTGTTTTCACAATTGACTCAGATATTATACCCCGCAATCTAAATTTACTTCTTATGCACAATTGACATTTTGCCAATTTCTTCATAAAGCAACTTTAGAATAATAATTTTAAATGCAATTAAGTAGCTTGCAAAACAATTTAAATAACTGCAACGTTAATGCTTAACATTTAGCGATTAATTACAACCGCTTCGTACTCTTAACTCTTGTGATATATAAATACACAAATTCAATCAACTTTATATTCCACCAGATCTCATTACTCATTATTAAACAAAATAAATTAAACATTATTTATGCTTCGCCATCGTTCCATCGTTTCCACTTTTGGCATGAAATTTGTTAAATATCCAACATCCCGTTTATGCCAATAAATAACATTGAAGTAAAAAATTAAACACTTTATCATCTAAAAGTGATTACTTTTCATTTCATTTACAGACTTCCTTTAAAGTATTATGTCAGCGCGATGACTCGAGCGGAGTATAAATTTACATGTGACTGGAATAAGGGTACTCAAAACCCGCTCTTTCAATGAATTAGTCAGCAAATTTTCGGTGACTCGCGGTCGCGCGTTTCAAGACTGTAAAGTCGAACGAAGCGTGTGCATCACTTATGACACAATGTTGAGACGATTAACAGTCGTACTTCAAATCGAAATTTAATTAATCGCCAAATTCCCCCCTACAAGTGACGCGTTTCTTATCGACAAACACGCAATTATCTTTGCAATTAAAAAAATCGCACGTCACGTATGAAGATTAAACTCGTGCAAATTCGAGAATTGAACGGCCTTTATCGAGACAAAGAGCATTGCATTTTTTACGTCAGATTCTCAGAATTGGCGCTTTCCGGGAACTTCGAAGAAATGCCTCGCCCCGATCAAAGTGTTGCGAGAAAGGTGGAATCAACGCGAGAAAGGTGGAAGAGACACCCTCCCCCGAAAATCTGTTGAGCCACTTTGTGATCAGCAAAACGCCTCGTTAAGCCAAATAATTGTTCAAAGTTCCTTCGTCGAATAAACATAACACTCGGCGAGCGCGGGGGCTTTGATCGGCGAGACGTGTAAATTTAAATTGCGCAAGTACTCCGTCGGAAATAATGAAGTTTGTTTCGCGTAATGCGGAATCATTATTGGCGAACGTCAAAGCATTTTTAGCCGAGGGCAAAGCGAAATGTCGTAGTCGGCGCGATACGACGAGCGCGAAACATCCGTGGCAATTTATTATGTTGCCCAACTGCCAATATCATAACGGTCCACGCTCGAATCGCAGCCAGTTCTATATTTAATGCGAAAACATATCGAGCCGTCTCCAACGTAGCGTCAAATTAAATTTTTCAACATTTTCCACTGCGCCGGACGTGTGACATAAATATTTCACACTTAACAGTTCGCAGTCGGATTCGCGTCAAGCGTGGCTTAGCCATCAATTTTCCCAACGTGCCGTAAAAATTCCGCTTAAGCGAGTCAACTGCGTACCCAACTTCGGTGGATTTGTTTATTTACACTGACGGTTCGCTCCAAAAAAAAAAAAAAAAAAAAATCACCGCGATGCAAAGTACGCAAAAGCATGCAAACTCTGGTTCGATAAGCAGCGATTGTAAATGAGAGATTCTCGTTCCCCGATGGCTCTGATTGATGGCCCTGGTATGATCAAAATAAAAAAATTTGCAATAATTCTTTACGATGAATTCTCAACAACTTCGTCTCATGTTCAAAGAAAGTTTCGTGGCATTTGTAATCAAACATTCTGCAACTAGGAAATAGTTTGTTCAATTAAACAATAATTAAAAGAAGCGAAACATGACAATTTGGACAATGATAAAAGAACCTTTCATAAATTTCGCAGTTGACTGTAGAAAGCTACATAAATTTAACGTTAACCATATTTAAATCACATTTAAATCGTATGTGCAATATTAATTATTATATCATACATCTGTCGTATATTTGTTGAGCATACCATTCAAGAACGTGTCATTTACAATCGCCCTTACCCTGAATTAGAAATAAATTAGGTCAAGCAAATCCACTCTAAATAGGTGTACTCACCTGAATGGAAATACGCCGTCGAGTGCCTGGCTGACGGTTGGCGGGGATGCAAGGGCGAAGCCACGTCCCAGCAGCGACGGATGATCGGCAAAAATCTTCTTTGTCGTTTCCTGCGCAGTCTCCAAGTCCTCCTCAATTTCTTCCACTGAAAAAAAAAAATTAAGTATATCGTTTTACAAGAAGTCGAAATATCTGATTTCAAGTTATGTAAATGAATTTAATTGAAATGAATTATCTAAAATACAAATACCCGTTCGATTCGTCTGCTTTAGCAGTGGTATATTTTAAATTAATGTTCTGTTAAATATTTTGCAGGTTTGATCAGTGTTAATCGATAACTTAAGATCTTTAAGTCCACTTACTTGATGCAGGTGGTAACGTGAGATTCTTTTTCATAAGACTCGCTGCACACGCTCCCCCAAGAAAGGCTAATTCCATTTCGAGATTTTTCAAGCCGTTTCCGGATGTAATCCAGTCGTAGCCAATTACAAGACACTTAAAACCATAAGTATTAGATCTCTCATCCTTCATGTAATCGGATGCCGTTTCCAAAGAGAATATCACCTCGTTTCCTAAAATGTCGCATTACATCTCTACTTGTACTCACTTCTATGATTATTTATAAGAAGATTTATAGTGACTTCTGTACCAGCAAATAGTTTATATCTATTATATCTGGATATAAACTATCACATTCAATCAACAAAAATATGAATATTTATACGTGCATGTGCAAATATAAAAAAAAAAGTTAATTCAACATGCCTCAAGTATTTAATTCTTCAATTTAGAAAAGAAACTAAATTTGACAAAATGTTTTAATTTTTCAATTATTAAAATAAAACTTAGTTTATTGTATTAAAAATATTACCTGGCAAAACCACAGCGTTCTGAGGCCACAGACTTTGAAGGTTACTCAACTTTGGAAGAACAGGCAAAAGAGCTGGATTATCATCCAAAGTTCCCATGTTTGTACACAATCTAAAACAATATATAAAATATTAATTTAATTTAATATTTTTATTGTTTTAATATTAATTCTATCTACTACTATGTCTATGTTAAAATTCCCAGTTAATATGAAATTTACGTTTCCTTTTACCTTTTGTACCCTCTTCTTAATATATTAAATTTAATATATTTGTTTAATTAAAAATGAAAAAAAATTATTAAGAAATTTAGTCATAAGTGTACACTTGACAAAAAAAAAACAAAGATTAAAATATGTATATATGTATTGAAATAACTTTATATCTACATTAAAAAATTCCAACTACAAGAAATTGAAAATGAATAAAGCAAAAATAATAGTATCGAAGAATAGGAAATTACCCTGGCAATGCATTTTTATTCGGTATATACAACTGTAAGTAATCCTCAGGCTGAGCTGTGCCACATTCGGGCGTAAACTCAATCGTTAGCCATTTGACAGTTTCTGGAAATGTAACTTTGTAATGTGATACCGAGGCAGGTTTATATGGATGCTCGCTTTCTAACCAAGTGTAATTGTGGCTAGTTGTGAGCGGAATAGGAAAATGTGATTGCGCTTCGCTGTCTTGCGACGCTTGAGACACTCCCATTGGAGATAGTAAGTTAAGAGCGGTTACGTGTGGAAGCATCTCCTGTATCAGTGTTAATACTTGAACTCCGCTCTATAAGGAAAAAAGCAAAATATATACATTTACCTTTATAATAAATATGTTATAAAAGTAATATTATTAAAAAATTAAGGAATTTATAGTTTAAATATGATGACAAGAATACTAACTTTAATTTTCGACTACGATTTTTACTGATTATTTTTTTTTTTCTAAATTGTAGCAATTTGTTATACTGACTCGATAAAATTAAATATAATCAAATAGATTAGTAATAAATTTTACCCTTGGATCAAATGTTGCAAGTGGAGTAATGTAAGCCATCAACAACGGCAATAATGTTGTAACAAATGTTGCATTGCCTAAAATTTCACTAGCTAAAACTTCCTCCGCTTTCTCTCTAGCTAGGGCAAATATTTCATTAACCCTTTGCATAATCGTTGTAGTCATCGCCAGAATACATTTTCTAGCTTGCGTTTCTTTAACCTTATTTGTATTTCCACCCTCGGAATCCGATGGATGTGAATAATAAAGAATTTGAGGTATTTGACCTCGCGTTTGCGTTGTTCCTGTACAGAAATTAAAAATTCCATACCTCTCGTTGACAAAAGCAAATATCAAATGAATTTTTTAATAGAAAAGAGAAAATCTTTACCATTATAACTCAGCGAACATGTTGTAAAAGTAAAGGTGGTTCCATCAGGACCTTTGACGGAAGGTAAACCTCCATCTCCATTATTAGTCCTGCCGCCGAGATTTCTTAACCTAATGGCATATCTAACATTTTCTTTTATAGGAACGGGTTTATCGAATTTCAGTTCCACTATATCATCCACACCATCTTCCGGACCGATAGTTCCTCTACTAAAATCCAGACTACTCCACCTTTGTGTACGAGAAGGATCGTATCCTGCATTGTTTTTCTAAAAAATATTATCGTTAAAATAAATTAGTCTTCTCTTTTTTATCAATAACGCAACTTCGGTAACATCAGAGAATTATTACCGATTTTTTGAGTATACAAATCAAATATTTTAATAATCATAACACAAATTATAAGTAATGATTAGCTTACATCGTCCAAAAGTTCAATTTCATATTCATAAAGTCCAGCACCCCCATAAATACCAATGCCAGCAATGGCAATTCCTGGTCGATCTACAGTAAAACAAATCGCGTCCGGGGACCCGTTTCCAGTATTCCAAGATATTGATAGATTATATCTCGTGAATCTTGAAGGTGTTGTATAAAGTATTCTACCACACGCAGCTTGAAATTCATCCTCAGTCCCATTAGACTGGGCTGCTAATTCGGCAATCACTCGCGCCAACAAGTAACAACAATGTAATACTAATTCTGGCAGCGACTGGTTCTTTTCCTTGCACAAGCTTTTCTTCACGGGAGTCAATATTAAATCAAGTAATCTGTCCAATACTTCGCGAAATGACCAGTACAAAGGTTCTTTGCCGGCACTTTCCACTTGAGATTTGTAAGTGATTTGTTCGACAAGAATCGGATAATTGTGAGCCTCGGCAGAATTCATTGTTGGTAAGCCAGAGCTTTCGGAAGGACTAAGCTGCTTCAAACTGTCGTTACTATCCATCACATTACTAAGAATTGGAAACGTGCTACGTAATCGGATAGACGAATTACAAAGAGCGGCCAAAACAGCAGACAAAAGTCGATCTTTGGAAGACGTGCCTTGAGCCTATTAGATTATTATAATAGCATTATAAAATTGTTTTTGCTTTAGCTTCGTATTGCAGTAAAAATCTAATGTCTATTACATACATAAATTCAAACAAAAATATTATCATGGCAATATAATGAGTACACATTATTCGACCAAAAATAGTAGCTTTATAAAATAATAGCTATTCTATAAAAGAGAGATGGATTTCTTAGTGATTAAAAAGTCGAATAAAATGCTGTGAGGAGTTTTGACTACGTTTAACTTACCTTGTCGATGTCCGATAACAATTCTCCCAACAACGTCCATTTAAGATAAGCCGTTGGGTAAAAAGCATGAAAACATGATACAAATGTTTTGTGGCATTCGTCCAAAATAGTTCCAGTTAATTTTTGACTCAAAGAACTTGAACCTATAACAATTAATAGTTTTAGATTATTTCTAGGGATATAATTTACAAACATTAAACATTAAATTTTGTCTATCTTTTGTACTTTTGTCACATCAATTATTTTCTATATATCCCAACTTTGAGTTTATATTTCATACATAACAATCAATGCGAAAAAAAATTAATAGCATACACGAAATTTATATATTTAAATATTTAAATAAAACTATTCACTTACCTTTACTTTGTCGTGTCTTGCCTTTGTTTTTAACACTGATTGAAACGTTGTCTGACAAAATTTGACGCAATAATGACCGAACGTCTCCTATACATTCAGCTAATCTTACAGATTCAGTTAATGATTTCTTCCCAAGAGCTAAATAATAACATAACATAATTATTTGATAGTAAATACCATTATTAATTCATCTTCATAATTATAAAATGTAAATTACCTTGATCGGGATAAATTTCATTAGTGTACGATCGCAACAATCTTAAACTCGCTTTACTTATGTATACAAGTCTTTCCATTTCAACAACATTATTTGAAATGGTGTGCGGTGTTGATACATCCATCAAACTTGCCTTTAGCGTATTCCAACTCCATTGTAAAAGAGATATCAAAGATTGAAAACAATCCTTTTAAAAAAAAAAAAAACTCCAATTAGAATGATGTTGCCATAACAAAATTGTAAACAACAGAAAATTAATTAACAAATACATACCTTTGAAACCGATCTACTAAAGTCTCTCTTTAAAACGTAAATATTTTCGGGCTGATCTCTTTGTCTATTAGAATTTGAGTTTTCAGGGGTAACCATTCGATACAGAAGAAGAGGAATCTGTCCAGCGATTGCTCCAGTACCATTATTAGCTCTTTTAGAAGTTTTGAAGTGAAATACAACTCTAAAAAATTTCAAATAATTTAAATTCAAATAAAACACTTTATTGATGTTCATTAACATTTGCGATACTCAACTGATCTTCTGAAGTCACGGTTGCTTGTCCGCTTGAACCGCAATCACTGCTTGGTCCATCAATTCTCGCCCAAGCAACGTACCAACGGTTGGCTATTACAGGGATAGGTTCGTCAAATAATATGGAATATTTTTGACGTGAGCCACATTCATATGGAATGACATCTGTCTCAGTTAAAAGTTCTCCATCGTGTTCCAGTTCACCACCATCCATACCAATGTCAAATAACTATTGAAACGATAATAATTATAAAATATTTTATATTTTAAATATTATCTTTTTGTCTCAACATTTAAAATATTAATCTTCGTTAACATTTTAGCTTAATTATTTTTTCATAGACAGTATTTACTTTTATCAATTTAATCACCTTAATCTTAGCAGTATAATGCCCACGTCCTCCAAACAATCCAACACCACCTAACATAATGTCCGTGTCAGCCATGAACCTAATTGCTTCAATGGAATAACTAGAATATCCCCATCCGCCACCAAAACCTAATTTCATAAATGAAATTTAATTATTTTACTTAATTACTAATTTATATCATAAACTGAGTTGGAATATAAATTTAATTCTCATTAAGTATTTAATATCACTTTTTTTTAATTGGACTGTAAACTAATTATAAATACAAATGAATCTTACTCTCAAAGCGATTCACTATTGAAAAATCTTCTTTAGTATAAGTTTTTCCCTGAATGGATTGATTGCACTCGCTTTCTTCAACAATTGTTAGTTTTTCATCTTGAGCTTGAGTAAGGGTGTCTAAGCAGGCGAGTAAGTACATGGCAGCCTGCGAGCGTGTAATATAGCAATTTGAAACAACCGGCAATATCAATCCAGGACTCAATATAGAGGATCGTAAACCTGGTATCATTCTGGCTCCACTACATATAACGTTGTAGGAGCAAATCTCGTTATTCGCGGAATTAAAGCTCCAAATTACATTATAAAGAGGATCGAGGCATGCTGCACACTGAGTGAAATCAACTTGATCAGTACCACTAAAACTACTGCAACTTCCGTCTCGTTTATTAATTACAAGACATTTGAAGGAATTCACATGATCGTTTTGATTGGGAATAAGCACTAAAAATATATTAGTGTAAATTAGTATCATTGTTTTCTATGAATATGAAAAAGCAAGTTAATATTCATTGTACATAAATTTGTGAATTATACGCACTTATACAATTTTTATTCGCCATTACAGTACTTCTTGTTAAACTAATGGAATTTATTTCATCCACTTTGATAAAAGTTTGGTCACCAGAAGCGCCAATCCAAGTGGCTCGTCTACCCCACCTCGGCCCTATATTTGGGACTAAATTTGGATAAGCATACCACAACTGAGATCTTTCGTTACATCGACTAGTTTGAGAATCTGCATTATTTTTTGTATCACTTTGGTTACTCGATGAGTCTACACCTAATTGTCCTTTCTGAAATTATAAGATTAAAATACTTTACTGAACATAATTTATTCGGTTTACTGTAAAAATAAATAATTTTCAAAATAAATATCTATCAATTTAACAATTAATTCTGTTTCACTGTATTAAAATTATTTGATTACTATTACATCTACGTTAACTTATACTATTTGCGTACTTGATATGCTCCAAAGGTGAAAACTTCTCCTAAAAAAGTTAGAATTACAGTATGATTACTTCCAGCTGCTACGCGGGTGGCTATTCCTTTCAATTTAACTTGAACTGGGCCGGCGTGGGTGACCACATCGCCAACACCGAGTTGTCCATAAATATTACTACCAAATGTGTACACTTCTCCATTTTGTAATAATATCACTGCAATGTGAATATAATAATATTAATCAATATATGAATATAAATTTAAGAACAAAAAATTTGTAAAATACTCACCAGTATGATGCAAACCACACGATACTTGAACTACAGGACAGTCACTAGGAATAGGAACTCTCGCAGGTGGAATACTTGCAATTCTCGCAGCTTCACCTCTTTCAATGTCACTTCCTCCAACTCCTTCTTCAACACTACTTCCTATTATATTAAGTCCTTTACCTTCAGAAGCCCCTTGTACACTAACACTAGGTCCTCCCCCGACTGAAAAATAAAATTCAATAAAATTTCTTATTTATCATTACTAATTATTATAGAAGTTAAAATTTAAATAATTCTTTTACACTGCTTTCAAAAAGGATTTTATAATAATATTGCAATAATAATGAAAGTTAATTAAAAAATTCATGTTTAAGAATGAACGTGTCTTTTTAATTTAAAAAATCTCCCGTAATTTAGCATAATGTAGCATAAGGATATTCAACATTTAAGTCAGTTAATAAACAGTCTTACCCATTTTTGGAATGTAAGGTGCTTTAATTTTTGAAGCATGCTTTGGAGCTCCAGAACTTGATTTTAACATTCTTTGCCTTTGACGCTTGCCTTCTAATCTTCTACGTATAAAGTCACGAATGTTGTTAGCGCTACGTTCTATAAAAATCGAAATAATTACGTAAATTAAATTTTTACTTTTAAATTTCAAAACTTTCAGCTTAAAAATATTACCTTCAATTATTGTTTCTAAACGTAAAAGTCCTTCCATTGCTTCTGCACTTAGATTGCCTGCTCCTGGAGCACATAACATAGCCATGTCCTCTCCACCGTTATCACACTTTTCTCCTGCACAAATTCGACAACAGCCACACTCAGCACAACCACTTTCACCTTCACCACAGCCACATTCACTGCAAATGGATACAAAAATTACATTAATTAGTTGAATAATTTAGTAATCAAAAGTAATTAGAGTAATTTTCCAGTTCATTTTTTTCCAGATAATTAATAAAGAAGCAAAATTGAGACAAAAAATCATTTAATACTAGTTTTAATATTATGGTTATAATAAATATATCTAAATTATGCTAGAAATTACTCACTGTCCGGGATTCCTATCCGGTCTAATTCTTTTCAAACAAGATATACTATATCCAGTACACTCTCGACAAATTGTGCAAACCATGCAAAATTTACGTTTCCATTTATGTTGACCAGGAGCACACATTGCTTTTGCTACTTCCCATTCATCTCCCTGCTCGCCATCATCTAAACATTGAATGAAAAAAAATACTCATTACATATTTGACACTAAGTTTAAACTAAAACTAATTTCAGCAAATTTTAAACGACTTTTTAATAAAAAGTCAAAGCTTTGAAACCTTACAAAGCAAAGTCTAGAAATTTTATTGGGCTGAAAAATAAAATGTTTTTAAAGTACAAAACATAAACAAAGTTTATTTTTCTCTATTATTTAATTCCACTTTAAAGACCTTTAAAGTGCAAAACAAATTTTTTTGTATTTACGCGACCTTCCAAACGTTCGCATTGTTTATTTACATTGTTCATGTTAAAAATGTTTCATTCTTCAGTTCCATAGAAAATTTACAGTCTACACATGATTGTTATAGTGTTAGATGAAATAAATGAAACTTTTTCCTTATAATATAAATATATAATATAAAATTATGCTCTTATACATAATGCATACCATCTTCAGTAATAATAAGTTCATCTTCACCGGCACCTGTCTCCATCGCCATAACTGTTGTTTCCTTATTAGTGGTATGAGCCGCGGTAAAATCTCTTCCACACTGTCCTTTATTATTTATACCAAATGTATACAAATGTCCTTTATTGGTTAAAACTGCAGCATGCGCTTTGCCTAAAGAAACGCGTTCGACAAATACTTCTTTCAAGTCCGTAACAAATCCTGTAACTTCATTGGTATGCAAATTATCCTTGCCATACATGAATAACAAGCCATCCTTTGTCACCAAAGCTGTGCTTCCGTTATTACATGCGGCATCGACTACAGGTAATGAATTTACTTTGATCATTTTCTTTGGTTTCGTTGGTTTGGGTTGTCGGCTTACTTTCACTATTAATACAAATAAAAAATTGATATAATGAGTAAATATTGACTGCAATAATACATTAAGTAAAAAATTCAAATTTAAAAATTTAATATTAAAAGATAAAGAATAAAAATAACAAAAAAATTATATATTTTAAATGAAACTATTTTTAATTCATGATGTATATTTATTCTTTTATATGTAATTAATTTAAATTTTGTTGAAGAAATTTTCATTTAAAAATTTACCACTTTCTCCGTCTTCTCCTCTTTTTGCAATTCCAGCAAAATACACAGATCCATCTTCTAATATCAAAATGGCATGCTGCCCTTCATGTCCAATTGCAAAATGGGAGATGCGGGCATTTTTACCAAGAGTCACTTCAAACCACCTATTGGGTCTTGTATTCGTCTTCATCCCAATACAACTGCCTTTTCCCGTACAGTATAATTTACCTGAAGCTGTTCTAAATAGTCCAAACTCTTTACCAGAAGCCACTTGCGTGATTTCATCATCACAGTTTGGATTTAAAACGTGAACTGATTGTTCTTCGTCAAAAAGAGCATAACCGAAAACATCAACACATTTTCTGGCCAATTTCAAAGGCAACTCTGAAGTCACAGTTACTGGATTGCTTAAGGTGTTTATTGTGCGCACGACAAAGTCTTCCTGCGAGTATAAAATTAAAAAAATGTAATATTTTTCTGATATTCTTTTGGCTTTGAATAATTTACTTAATAAATTGTTGAAATTTATATTAGTTAATAATAAAAAGAAAAATCAATTTATTATTAGTACATAATATAAAATTAATCATAATTACAAAGATATTTTACACATTAAAATAGACAATTTCTATCTTAACAAAGGATTTAAATGTTTTTTTTTTATTTTCTTACATATTTTCCCGCTGTGATCATTCCCAAATTATCGCCATCAGAAAACATAACAGAGGACATCCAGTCTCGGCCTTCTAATACCGCAATTCCTCTGATAGTAAGTGAATCTGCATCTAATATCAATAGCTCGCATTTCTTTTTTGGTGCACACTTAAAGTATAAGGAACCCTAAAATTATAATGTAAATTTAGGTATTAATTTAATATTTAATAATACAATTAACAATACAAAATTCTCCGTGTAAATTCACTAACAATACTGGAACTAAAAAGATGAATATGAAGGCATCATTAATAATTTATGAATAAAAACGTATATTAGGGAAAGAAATAATAAAATATAAAAATGTGATCATATATACAGATTTGCTACAAAATAATCATTAAGTTTTAAATACGTATCTGCAAAATTGTTATATAAATCTATTCACACATTTACTTGTAGGTAATAGCCTTTTTTAATACAAAATGGAATAATTTCAATTTATAATTATCTGATACGAACATTTGCATAGCCAAGCCATCCCGTTTCTGTAGGATAAAAATCAGCCTTATAAGCGTATACATGACCAAAGATTGTTCCACCATGTCCACTGCCTATTTTTAACAAACCACGATTTGTATGCAGGTACAAACATCTTCCATCACTAACAAAACTTCGTCCATTCAATATAATGTTATTGAATTCACTTGGTAATTCAAGTATCGACGAAAAAATCTTCGAACTTTTAGTTACTCCATGCGTAATCCAATCTGGCCGTGTAAGTTTTCCCAGTAAAATTGCTTGAACGCTTTTTTGAAGTGATGTGAGCACATGTGGCATCTGCAATACAATTGAAAATATAATTGTATGCCATACTAAAAAAAATTATCAGGAAATCTAGTAATTTACTTTTAAAATTTATCAAAAAATGAGATAGAGACAAAGTCCACAAATTGAACACAAACTTGTAGTTACACTAAGAATTATACTTTTTGGTAAGCGTAATCTGCTTTTTTAATCTCAAACAACTCGAACCATTACAAATTAATGAAAGAAACATGTTATTTTTAATATTTTTATTTACATATAAAATTCTCAGATTCATTGTCGAAAAAATTACTATTATTATATTTCAAATTATTAGAGAGAGGAGTTTATTTTATTTATTACTTTTAGTAATAAAATTTAAAATTAATATATTTAACGCTTAGATAATTAGATCAGGAATACATAATTAATTTACATAATATAATTTAATGTAAATGATTATGCATTGTTTACCTGAATATTTTGTATAGCGAGTGCTCTGGGACACATTAATAATGCAGCCACCGCTGCTAAAAGTCGACCTGTATCACCACGCACAACAACCAAACTAAGCAAACACGCACAAGCAACAGCCGTTAAGTGACTTCCATCATTAGCGGCCGCAGATTCTGGACCATGGGATGTAGCAAAATCCAAGAGGAGATCGAATAATGGATCTAAAATACCATTAAATTAAGCGCAATTTAACTTTTTTTTTCTTTTTTTTTCTTTTCTAATCTTCACGGAAATGTTATTTCCTTATAAAATATTTATCTACATATTATACTTCTTTCAGATTATTTGATTGAAAAATATATATGGATACAAGAAAAAAATTATTACTTACCCAGGACATCTTCAGGTTCAGATTTTAAACCTTCGGGTAATTGCCCTTGCAGCACGTCTAATAATGCATTCAACGCTTTTGTACATATCGTGGAATCAATTGCTCTACTTTCTTTCATCAATGAAAAAACACTCCTTAATCCTATACCAACAATCTAAAAAGATAAGATATATTTACAATAATTATAAACATTTTATTATAATATTAAATATTTTAATGCGCCAGAAATTAATCAATTCAACATCAATTTAATCAGGCATCATTTTCAATATGATCGTCCATAACATTTTTTCACTTTATTTTATACTTTAAATATAGAATAAAATTCAATTTCAAATCAATAAAATTTATCACCATTAATCGTTAACTAATACTTAATATTTATCGTTTAATAATTTATTGTTATAATTGTTTGTTACGAATGTAATTCTCTTATAGTTCATTTTATAATTATCATCTTTTTTCTTTTTGTTTTCACGTAAAGTATACTGTAAGAAGATACTTGTATATTTCGAACTATGCACATTTGACGAACATTTTTGCAAGAAAGCAATTTTATTCGCATGAATCACTTTTATAAGTATTTACAAATTAATTCAGTTTTTGTCCGTTATTTCCTTTGACCAGAAGAAAAAGTAACAACTATTTTCATAAAAAAAAAGGTTAAGAACTGCAAAAAATAACTGAATTTTTCACAACATTGTAACTTACGTGATATTTACTTTAATATAAAATAATAACTCACATTAAGTTAAGTATATTACTAATTTATTGTTGATTATAAACTTAGAATATCATTTTTTCCCGAAAAATTCAAACAATTAAAAAGTAAAAAATAATATATATATATATATAAACGAAACATAAAATTCCGTTATTTTAAAACGCGGCACGAAAAAAAAAAAATTCGTAAGCATATTCACAAAAAGTATAAGATAAAATTGACTAAATTGTTAATAATTCGCGTTCGCGTGTACTTACGATAAATTTGATTACCCATTATTATATTAATGATCCACATAATTATAATATTATCCTCTGAACAGCGATCTTCGTCCTACTACGCCGCGATTGTAAATCTTTTCACGGCGGTAGGAATAACAGCAACAATTAAGAGGTCGCGAAAAAAACATTGCGGCGGTGTTTTTGTTTACACGCAATCTAATGTTTGCGAGGCAGTTCGCGGAAAAGGGTGGGCGACAAAAATGTTTTAAATAAAACTTAGAATACGTTAAAAGAAATATACAAAATTCATAATACATTAATTTTATTATAATTTTGTATTATTATGCACGTATTAAATGTGCAATTCATGTATATATTTTTATATATTATACTAATTAAATTATTTTTAATTAAATTATTTTTAATTTAATTTAGTTTTATTTTAACTTTATTTTTTTTTTTTATTAATTCTATTATATATACAATAAAAACACAAAAATGTGTTAAATATAAAAAAATATAAATTTTAAAATCAACTTTTCATCCTTCGTATATTGTACTTATGTTGTAATAGCTATTTATCTGTTTACGTGATTAAAATATTTATCACTTTAGTTAAATTGTTATTTTAGCATATAGCTTTTACGACTAATGTTCATTTTAAAATCATTAATTGTTACAATTTAGATTTATATAAAATTATTCAGTAATAAATTCAACTGTAACAGAAATTTCTCATTTTTATATTTATGCTAAACTTCCGCAGTATTTGATTGTTGAAATCTTGAGGAGAGGAGTAGTCTTGTAAAGGTATATGGTGAATTAATTAAAAGTTTATTTAATTGACATTATGAACAAATAAAAAAAAATTTACACTTACCTTTGGCAAACTCTGTATACTGGAAGTTCTGTCGTCATCGTCACTATCAGAATCAATTGTATCGCTAAGATCTAATGGCGGAGAACTACAATTGGATGAACGATAATTTTCAGAAGTATTTCTTAAATGTCTTTCTAACACAGCGTTTCTGACATTAGAAAACACAGCAAATGCCGAAGCATTGGTTGTCACCTCGATTTCACGTAGATTTGTGTAATTCAAGTCATTTGCTATATCAATCTACAATGTAAATTTGATATTTTTGTGTAACATTTAACAACACAAGTAGAATTTAATTTAAAAAAAAAGTAACATACCTTTTTCTTGTCTTTTTTCCTATTAGCTTTATTTTTTTTACATTTTTTCCAATCATTTTTTATCCTGCAACATAATTAATATATATGTTAGAAAATATTAAATTGTATTTTATAACAAAAATATAAAAGAAATTTCTTATTAATTGCTTTTTATGAAATTAATGTAACAACTTTTGACATAAATTGTACATTAAGAATAAAATATTAAAAGTTATATTTTATAATGTAATATAAGTAAAGTGTGTGTGGATATGTATAAATATATATTGCCAGCTTTATAACTATTGCTATATATTTACAAAATATCTACTTAAAATTTTATTCATTATTTGAACTTTTTATAATAAATTCCTCCATAACAACTCTACATCTGTATGGAAAAAAGTTTAAGAAAACTTGTGATATTTCTTGTATTTTGAGGACATACAGTACAATGTTAACAAAAGTGGAGACAAATTTGACAAACGTACATCAAACAAATAATAAAAATATTGACAAATTGTATTCGATATGACTCTTCATTTTTTATATTTATATACAAATATAATTTCTTTTAATATTGAAACAATTATTTAAAAAATTACTTTAATGACTATTTCATTGAGAATTATGTTTAAAACAAATTTTGTTAAATAAAATTCTCAATTATCAATTACTACATTGGCAAAATGGCATGCAACAAAAGAATTAAATCTAGTCTATTATTGGTATATTTAATAAATAAATTATGCTTTCTATGTTGCAACTAAATTTTAACATGAAATATAATCAAATGAAATAATAAATAAAAATAACTTTTTAAGCATTTTTCAAGTAGACAATTTCAAAAGACAAAAATGAATATACAAGTTTCAATTATTCTCATATGAAATTTTTGTTATTTCTATATGTTGTAATTTTTAACATGTGTTCAAATTAAGATTGAGTAAGAAAGAAAAAGGTATACAGAAAATGTATAGCAGTTTTTTTATAACAAAAAACCTTAAATAATTTTTATTTAAGAATAATTGTTTATTGCTTCATTTACTTAAATTTAGAATGAACATTTATCAAAATAATTATAATATAACTCATTAATTGTGTTCATGTGTGTATATAAACAAGTACAAGTAACTTTGTAACATTCAAATATAGTTATGTAAACATAAAAATGATTCATAGACTGAAATCAATCTTTATACATTTAAGATGCATTAATTATTCTGTAATTTTATTTATTAAATATTATTTTATCTAATTTATAAAACTGAAGAATAATTAAAATTGTCTTGTAACGTATTATAAAAACAAAATATGATGTCTTAAAAGATTACATTCTATAAAAATTATGTATTCAAAACTTATCACACTATTAATTGATTTACATGCATTGATATTTAACTTATATGTTGAATTTAAAACAATAATATCCATTTTAATAATACTATGTGATATGCACAATCAAAAATGAATATTACTCAGGGTGATAATATTTTTGAGAAAGTATTGATTTATCGATTTTTATTTAGAAACAGACATAGAATTTGGATAGTTTCTATACTATATAGCTATGTACTATTAAATATTCCAAATTAAAGTACATTAAAAGAATATTTACATTTTCTACTCTTATTTCAATGTTAAACAAATTATAATAAATTAATTAATTATAATAATTAAATTGATAATTTAATTTATGATCATTAAATTTTATCTTGTATAATATTGATGTACTTTAAGGTGAAACATCAGTCATTTATTATTAGATTAATGTATTTTTAATTAATTTCTCAAAATAATTACCTAACTTTTGGAAGTCTTTTTCAAGTGGAAAAAAAGCGATTTCCAAAAGTTGAGCTATATTGTACAATATAAATGCCGTTTTCAATGTGATATAGTTATTCCCATGTTGAAAGAATCTTGTATCATTTCAACATTTTTATTTTTATTCATTTAATACAAATAAATTAAAAAACCCTAACTCTATGACTATAGCATTGCAATTTCACCTTAACACATGTTTTTAAATATTTATAATTTGAATTTTTGATAGATTGATCATTATTAAATAATAAATTTGTTTTATTCTGAAGTAATATTTGAATTCATAAATTAGTAAATGATAAAATATATACGCAATAGAATAGAATGTACAGAAACAAGAAAATAAAACAGTAATATATATATCAATCTATCAAACTAAATATTATTTGAAGAAAAGTATTTTGAAGAAGAACAAATAACTAAAGTCAAAAAGTAATAAATAAAAATTATTTAAACATTAATAAGCAATTTATTTGTTGTATATTTATAATATAACCATTCAGTCAAAATTATATTATTATTATATCTTATATAATAATTTTTTTAATGTTACATTTTTATTTTGTTATATAGTTTATTCAAAGTATCTGAATAACATCTGAATACTACTTTTAACAATAAAAATTAATAAAATTTACAAGATTTTTATTATGTCTCTCTCATTAACTGATCAATAAAGTTAGTAGTTCTAATAATATGAAGGATAATTAAAATATCATAAGACATCAAATACTTAATTTCTTTATTCTTTATTAATGCTCTTTAATAACAAGTAAAGTATAAAGAAAAATCGCCTTAAATATAATTACTATAAAATAATTGTATTCTGAAATTAAAGTTCCAGGCAATGTTACAAAACTAATTAATTAATTATCAATTATCTATTTTTAAATAATTCTAATTCTTCTAAACTATTCCAAACAGAAATTTAGATAATGTGGATTCCAAAGTTATTATTAGAGCCATTTTTTTATTGTTGCAATTAAATAATTACTGGTTTAATAAAAAATATAATTATACCAGAGAAAAACTATAAATATAAGTCTTATTACAAAATTATTTTGCATGTACACTTGATAAGAAAAATAATACAAACAAAATAATACAGTATTGAATTGAAAACAAATATAAATGTTTTTGATCACTCCCAAGTAAAACTTCTGTTTTTATAATTCTGTAATATATGTAAATATTATTCGTCCTTATCAGTTGAAAATGCTACAATAAATTTTAAAATTGTTTTATAAATCGGTGTAAAATATCAAAGGCAGGATTTTATACCTCAAACAGCTCGACAATTTCTGCAGAGAACATTCAGATGTTTTTAAGATTATTTTACATTTCAAAATTGCCTGTAACTTTACACAATTTATTAAATTAATATACAATTAAAATAAATCTAAACACCCCTGCAATCCTCAAAATAGCACTTATAACTTAATTAAATCTTCAACTAAATAATACAAATAATACACTTGCATGAAAACCATTTATTCAACAATTAAGACAATGAAACAAACAACATTTCTGCAACAAAATACAGATGATAAGCAACATTCCTAACAAGCGGTTTGTTCGATAAAAACCGTGCTTCGACCGGACTTTAGGGAACAAGCTGCAGGTAAACAAAGTACGTTGGAGGTTATAAAATACCGTACCTCTGTGCTTCTATGACACTTTTGAATAATTCATAGAAGTATTTAGCGTAATTGTCCGGCTCAGGCAGAAGCCTGTCCGAATCGCCGGATACCATGGCTAATATAAAATAATCACGGTGCAATTCATCAATTCATTTTCATATTGTTATTGATCGTTGACACTGTCTGTCGACCCCATGTGATTACGCGCTCAATGGAATTATCGTTTTGTTATCGACAGAACTGAGCGTGCGATTCTTCCTTAAAAGCGACTGTAGTTTGAAAGAACGTCAAATATTAACAATATATTCGAGCCGCTCGAACGTTTCTCAAACGTCACAATCTAACACTCGTAAACGCGCGTGTGCCTACCAAAGTAAGCTCCAATGAAACACTCGAATCAAGTCTGACCGCGCGAATACCGTCCGCACCGACCTACTGAACTTGCACCCTCTTGGTTCTTGCCACGAGAGTACACGAGAGTCGAAATTTCCGACCGCTCGTCGAGCAATTCGATACCGCTTCGATTCTGCGAACGTGGCGCTACCGCTTTCTCTCTTTTATAAAGTCTTTTTTAAATTTTAAATTGAAATTATTGAACATTTCGAATACTCCCCGTATACGGATTATTATAATTAATTTTCCATCATAATTCTAACTAGGGAGCGAAGTTATAAGGCTTTTTCCAAAATTAACTGCAAGTACCGCGTTTTTGAGATAAACATATAACTTGTAATAAATTAAATTTAAAATTTAAAAATTTAAACAAATTTGTTTTAAACAAAGCTTCGACTGCGTTCTCGACTAATCCCGAGTAAGGATTCCCGACTGACAAGAAACATGGATTTATTTATTGACCAATAATAAGTTAGCGCGGCAACGTCAGATATTTATTAATTTCTAAACATAATTTTTTTTCATAACTTAATTTTGATTGTAATTGTAGTGAGTTGGGCTTAATTGCACGATGAAAAATTAAAAAAAAATTATGAATCTATTTCGAACGAGACAACTGAAACGATATTTATATTAACGATATAAATATTTTATTAACGAAATATTTATAAACAGTAAGGGTTACTAGGGAATTCATAGAGTTATTGCTTTGTATAAATTTTTTACGGATTTTACATTATATATAAGTAACATTATTTATAAATTATGAAGAAAAAAATAATATATTAAGACGAATAATTTTAGTGAAATAAATTATTAGAAACAAGAACTGTTACCAACAATCTTCAATTTATTAATATTTTATTTTTTTTTGTTCACTTAATAATATTATAATAAATAAATATTATTAAGAAATATATCACCTTATTATATTTAAAATTATTTTTATTTGTAAGTTATTAAAAGGTATATTATTTTAAAGCTAAATGGGAAAGATGGCAGTGCAAATAAAAACAAATAATTTTCCTTTAATTTAATAGTGCGCTTTTGAGCCTGCGCAACATAACCTTAACATTAAGTTGAGATCCGAAAAGTCATTTGATTCTTGTAATCGTTCGATAATATCTTTTATCATCATAATTGGAAATTTTCCGAGAATATTGGAACATGAGACTAAAAAAATAAAGATAATATACCAGCAACTGATAGAGTCACCATGAAAGTTAATGATAATATTCACGTTATTAGAATATCAAAGTGATCATTCTATCAATATTTTATGCACTCATATTTTTTAATGAATCAGTGTTATAAAATAAAAACAATAAGTCTTCGATTATTTCATTATTGAATGAAAATAATAAATGTGTAAGTAATTATTAAATAAACGTATAATAATATAACCTAAGAATCATGATTAACAAAGTTGACATTTTTAAGACGATAAATTAATTTTACATTTAACTATCATTATTTAAGGATAGTCGTATATCTAGGATGAGTCGTTTTAATTTGAGTGTATACTTTAAATGAATTTATAAAATTTAAAATTAAGTACAGATGATTTGTGTGAAATATACTAATATTTATATTAACATTTAATTATAATAATATTTATATGTACAGAGTAGTATATATTGGTAAACATTTATCAATCACAACAAAAAAGAAACATTTTGAATCGAGGTGCAGATCTACCTAACAGTTGGAATGGGCAATTGTTTGTGCAAAGAATGCGTCGAAGAATTAGATCCTTACAATGTACAGAACAATGTTAGCTCTGAAAGGATGGAAACGCCTGACACAACTTTGGATACAATTACTTCAAATGAGAATGACAACGCTAGTTCAAAACTCTCAAAAAAACACATTGAAAAACTTATTTTGGAAACACTGGAGGTGATTGGAACTCTGGTTGACAAGTAAGGATTAATATATTATTATAATGAAATTGAAAGTATTTATTGAATAAACATTTACTTTTAAGGTGATGCAGTAAGTCTGCTGCCACGGAGTTAGTGTTTTTGTAATTATTATTCTGTAAATGCTGATTTGATGCTTGCAATTGATTCAGCATATTTTTTAGACATGGGAAAATTGTATTCAATTAAAAAGTCTGAATTTTTAAATCAATTTTATGCGAATTTAGGGACCGCGTTTTTTTAACACTTAAAAAACGCGGTCCCTAAATTTGCTTGAAACTAATGATAAAAATTCAGTTACATCATTGTTAAATAATCTCCCAGATTGAGAAAATGTGCTGAATCAACAACATCAATTAATTCTAATTCATTTTAATAAAAACGAATAATACCCTAATCTAGTAATTAACGCTTACGGCATCATCTTAAGTAAAATTATTCCAACAGCTCTAGAATTGTTACTATAGATAGATAGATAGTAAAATTTTGACTCAAAAATAAAACAAAACTAAAATAGTTCTCCTTATAAATTAAAAAATAACATTTCTCTTTTTAATTTTAATAAAAGAAATAATCAAAGTAAATTAAAAATCCCTGTGAATTAAATATTAATGTTAATGAATATTGTACAAATTTGTAAAACACGTTTGTTTTGTTATTTCAGTGAACAAGAACCACCTCCTGCCATGTTAAAATTACATAATATTGCTGACAGGGAAGATGGTTGGATTCAAGTTGTTAGTTCAATGATTAATGTTGTTCCTATTAACAATCCTCTAGGTTCAAATGTTATAACACTGCTGTTAGATGATTGCCCTCTACCATCAAAAGTATGTAGTTTTATATTTAACAACTATACAAGACTAACTCCTTAAATAAAATTAAATTAATTATTAACATTGTTTATAGGATTCTTTACTCAAATTATCAAAAATGTTTCATTTGTCACAAAAATCATTGAAAACAAAAATTAATCAGCAACGCAATATTTGTGTGGTGCTTGGATGTATAGCAGAAAGATTAGCTGGACCTAGTACCATAACAATATTATCCGATGCTACGTTAGACCATCTTATATCTAACTTCGTAAGTTGTTAATTAAAAATTATTTTTTTATCTACAATTAATTTTATATTTAATCGAATTTTATTTCAGAGTAAGGATGTAGATCTATATGTCACCTTGTTTTCATTAATAGCTTTAGAAAAATTTGCACAAACAAGTAAGTTAAACATAAATTATACACTTTAATCATTTTCTTTAATTATGATGATTTAATAGTTTTTTTAATTATTTCGTTTATTTTAGGTGAAAATAAAGTAACAATAAAAAGAAGACTACAAATGGAGAATCCAAATCCATTATTAGAATTGGAGCAATGGGCTAATGATACTAATTACATGAAACGCCAAGTTGGTTTTTGTGCTCAATGGTGTTTAGATAATTTATGTAAGTATTATGTAAATCATAAACTATAAAATGCTAATATTTAATTAAAATGAGTAATAAAAAATATGATTTATTTAATCTTAATACCTAATGTAGCAATAATTAATATATAATTACACATTGTAATATTTATAAGTAAATTTATAAAGAAGGAACCTATACTGCTTATTAAATTATAAACATAATGTTCCTTCAATTTCTTTTGACATAACTGTTTAAAACTACCATGTGTTTACTTTAAAAGAAATGAAATTTTAATTTAAATTAAAGATTCTAAAACAATATTACATCTAACATTTCACTTTTTATTCTTTTTTTTATATGTTAGAATACCATTTTTTAATATGATTGAAACAATTTTCAGTTTTAATAGAAGGTCGACAGTATTCATATAATACAGTAGACATGACTGGTATAAATGTGATGTTAAATACAAAAGATGTCAGTGAGTACCTGAAGATTTCACCTAATGGTTTAGAGGTAATATGATTTCTTTAACTTACTAATATATTATGAAGAAATTACCTATTATTTAAGTGTTTAAAAAATTAAAAAATAATTTAATTATTTTCATTTAGTGGAAAGAATGTATTTTTCTGCATTAATTCTGAACAAACTGCTAAATTTGTATAATGTTTAATTTTTTTGAAGTATAATAAAAATCGTTTAACATATTAGTATTTTGTAATAGATCTACGTCGGAACATCTCCATACTATCCAATTTGTATACATGTATGGGATATTATGGGTTACATTATATGTCACTGTATATAATATAAATTTAACATTATTATAGGCAAGGTGTGATGCATATTCTTTTGAAAGTGTTAGATGTACATTCCAAGTGCATTGTGGTGTTTGGTATTATGAAACACTTTTAATAACAAATGGTGTCATGCAAATTGGTTGGGCAACGAAAAATAGTAATTTTTTAAATCATGTAAGCATTGAAAGAATAAAAAAAATTGTTTTACATTTATCAATTAAATGATTCATTTTTAATTGAAAAACTGTATTAATTTTAGGAGGGTTATGGTATTGGAGATGATTTGTATTCTTTAGCTTATGATGGTTGCAGACGAATGTTTTGGTATAATGCAAAAAGTGAGAAATATTATGGCCATCCATGTTGGAAAGCAGGGGATGTTTTAGGATGTTTACTAGACTTAGACAAACTAGAAATTGTCTTTTATATTAATGGGGTACCATTAAAGCCATGCGTAGAAGTATTTAAAACCGTGAGGTAGGTATTTCATAATTTTTAACTATGAAATGTAATATATAAAATCACATTCATATTTTATATCTTATACATATAAAAATCTCGTGTCACAATGTTTGTTCGGGATAAACTCGGGAACTATTTAACCAATTTTTATGAAATTTGGCTTACTGTGTGTACAACTTAAAAAATAGTATAGTTTTTATCTCGATTATTGACATCAATATTTTTTTATTGAAAATTAAATGTTTATTATAAGATAGTAGTATGAAATTATTTGCAAGTTCCATAATTCCTAATAAATGGCGCCATGTTTTGTTTACTTGATGCTAAAGTTATTTTTCTTAATTGTTTACTTGATGCTACAATCTATTTCAGGTCATATGTATTTATGTTTACGTCATGACCACTGTGTTTTTAATCCTTCGTGTATCCCTTTTATAATTGTGCTGCGTATTGTGTTATAATTTAAACTCTTTACCAAATACTTTTAAATTTTGATGTAACATTCCATTCTCATTCCCGTATGTTTATAAATCTTATAATAAAAAATTACCTTTTCAGAACTGGATTTTTCGCTGCAGCAAGTTTTATGTCATTCCAGCAATGTTTATTCAATTTTGGCAATGTACCCTTCAAATACCCACCTACAGACAGAGAATATCAGACATTTAATGATTATGCAACATTAAAGCCTGAAGATAAAATTGTGCTTCCAAGGCACATCTATTTAGAGCAATTACGCAAACTGAGTGTTCAAGAAGATTCTTGTACTTTATGCTTTGATCAAAAGGCTTCTGTAAGATTTTTACCTTGCAACCATAGGTAAATATTTTATTTGTACAAGTTTATTATATGACATAATCTTTTTAAACTACTTGAATGTTGTTTTAAAAGTAATTAAATTTAAATATTTTTATCAATATCTTAATTAATTAATTACACATTATATTTGCAGGGGATTTTGTTTAACATGTTCAAAGCAATTAATCGAGTGCCCGATGTGCAGAGCTAAAATCAAAGAAATGACAATTGACAACACTTGACATATATATTACATTCACATTGCAATACACGTTTACTCTTTGTTTTCCTCGTATCCAAAAAAGTGTATAAAATATTCGCTATGAAATTTGCAGTAAATATGATTGTTATTTCAAACTTGAGCATATAACATATACTATATTTTATAGCGAATATTATTATATATTGTGATAGAAATTATGTACTAAGTTGAATTTTTAGTAATTTTTTTCAGATCAGAGAAACATGATATTGATGATAAATTGAAAAAGAAATAGTGTTTTATCTTCTTGAAAATTTTATTTTAGAGTAAATATATAATATATACTTTTTTGAACATTAGTCCAAATGTAATTGCATTTATACTTTTTTATATTTACAAATTTTATAGATTTAAATGGTTATTGTATAATCAGTTATTTTTCTTATCTTGTCTAATTAACAAGAAAGATTTGAAATTATTCCTTCGTTAATTGTTTACTACCTTCATTGAAATACGTATGCAAATTTATTTTGAAACGTGAACTAAATGTAAAAAAGAAGCATTAATATCAATAGTGTTATAAAATTTATAAAATCACATAACCTCCTTTCTCTGATCTGCAAAATAGTGATCCTAGAGTTTGATTAGAAAAATTATGGAAACTTAAACAGTATTGAAATAATTGTTTTGACATTTAATTTGTATTAGAAAATCATATTCTTTATTACTAGGTGTACAAGTAAATTTTAAAGGATTTACAAAAAAAGACTTTATTATGTCGAAGTGTAAACGGCAAAAAAACAGTTTGTACCAATGAAACGCAATTTCCGGGAAACTTTACTTTTCTGCTTTCATCTGAAGAAAAAGCCTAGCAAAGGCCATCAATTGCTGTTTAGGGAGGTTTATGGTAAACATGCTTCATATCAGTTTTAAATTGCGAGTACTGGTTTAGATCGTTCAAAAGTGGTGATATTAACACGCAGAATCTTTGATAATGACTCAACAATCAATGTTATTATGCTTCAAAGCCATAGATATAGTCTTAGAACAAGGAAAGTAGGTGCCATACAAATTAACATATTAATTTCATATTAATTCTGTAATTATTTTAGGAGCAGCGAACTATTTTTATTTCATTGTTTTTTATTATTTTTTACACAGCGAATCCCAAATTTTTACCAAAAATCCTTTAAAATTTACTTGTGCCCCAATATTGCAAAGTATGAAAAAAAATTGCCTTGATTGTACACTTAAATTGTTTCATTTTTTTTTTTTTTTTAATAAGGAAAGTACAATGGAAAAGAGCTGGTTATTACTACCATAAAAATGGTTTTCTTAAAAATTTATCATATATATTATGATCACCGTAAATGGTTTTAAGAACTATATGATGTTAACAAATTTTATTAGTTTATTTCCATGTAGTTTTCTCAGTGTAAAATAAATTTATACCCATGAAAACAGAAAAATTGAGAAGAAATTAAATTTTAAGCGCGGTATAAACTTGAAGTACATAAAGATTAGTATTCAAAAGTTTAGAAACTTATTTGCATATTACTTTGACTTCAAAATAAGAAAAAATATATATGCATTATTTTTTTATATCAATTTAAGGATATATTAGAAAAGTAGATATTTTCGCTATAAATCCTTTATAGCATTTTCAATTTAATTTACTAATGACCAAAAATTCCTTATATCTTTCTTAAAAATATTTCATGTATAAATAATGATTTCTTCTCTATTATTTTTTTCATGTGGTATAAAAAAAAATTATTTTACTAATGACTGATGATTATTTTACTCTAAATACCTTTAAATTTGTTGTACTTTAAAAAACCTTTCAAATATATAATATACATTTACAGTATTATTCTGTATAATATTATTAAAAAGAATTTTGAAAGTTAAAGTAGTAATAACTAATAGTATTAGCTTATCTTTAGATCTTCAACCCTCACAAAAAAATTCAAAATAATGTATCAATATGTTATAATTTATAAAAAGCTAATATTAAACATTTTTAAATTGTACTTATAAAATTAAGATGTTTAAATATAAAATGATAAATAAACTTAAATAATGCGTAATATAAAAAACATGTCAAAAAATACAAAAAAAAAATATATATAAATATTTCTGTAGATAAAATTATTATAATTATATTTAATGAAGATGTATTTGCATTTATGCTAAGTGTTTACAAAGACGTTTTCACGCTAAGAAATTTAATTTATTCACCTTAAAAATAAAATATATTGATAGCAAAGCGGGCTGTCAGCATATTTCACTTTCACAGTGAATAAAATGTACCCACCTCGAAAAATAGTGGTATCAGGTTGGTAGTACTTTGTCTTTGACTTGAGTCACCAACTTAAAACCACTTTTTTCCTCATTAAGAAATACAATATTTTCTAAATTGAATGAAATCATCATCTATATCAATTTTGTACTGTAATTTCACAAATTAATTAGCAATAAATAGACTAATATATAATTATAAGTATGGTAAAATTTAAAGTAAAAAATCGGATGGAAATCTAAAATAATAAAAAACCACTATAAATTTAAATTAATAAATTTTAGATAGAACTAAAATGAAATTTAAAAAGTATATGGGACTTTACAGATACAAATTTTTTCCCCCAACAACGAGAAATGAACTCAAATTGCAATCGTTTCTGGTGTCTAGAATGTTGATGACAACCACAACACCACGAATAATTTTTATTTATCTAGCTTTCTCCAGGTATTTAAAATTTGGTTGTGCATTACAAAATGTGAAAATATTGTTTTCAATGATTATAAGCATTAAGGCAAAAAAGTCCCCTCATTGTTGATAAAATGCCTCACAATGTTAGAGCAAAACACGAGCAATGCCTTATGCATTCGCTTTACTAACACAAATCGTACTTCATCATATTTTTCTGAATGTAATTATATATTAGTTTGTTTAACGACAATCAATATATGAAAGTATAGTATAAAAAAATTAATTTTGTTAGAATATTTGTTCAAACTCTAAGATCTATTTTTAAAAATCAAATTATACAACATAGAAAAATTAAGAAAGTAATAGCATGTGTATCTAATGAAAAAAAATATATATGTTGAATTGTTAAATTTCCACTTAATGTAATTACCGTCGTTGTAAATATTAACTCTAAAAAACTGTTTACATCTTACTATAAACCATAGTCAACCATCATTTGAATACTTTTGTATTCATTATTTTAAATATTTTAATTCAAAAATAACGTTCATCACTGTATAATTAATATGCTGCCATACGTATTTGTTTTACATATATAATTATATAACTTTATTAATTATGTATGTCTTATGCTTTACGCTTTATATGCACGTCAATTAATATTTATATTTGAATGTAAACAAAACGTCACTATTTTTGCTAAGTATTATTTTTGTATAAAATAAAAATAAATATAAAATAGACTATTCTATTTCAATCATAATGCGTGTTAATATTTTCATTGCATTAAGTATACTTTTAATTTTAGGAAATCTCCAAAATAATCTTATATAGCAATTAATAATATATGATATTTTAGCAAATTTATTAATCAGTGTACAAACTATTAATGAAGATTCTACGTTTTAAAATTAAAAATGTATTAAAACATATAATAACGGAAAAAACACAGACTGTTGTGGATTTCGCGGCTAATCAAATTTTTATTATACCATTCGATAATTCAGATGGCCTGCTCTCTCCCCGTCGTCCCCTCCACGCTAGGCGTTATAGTATAAAAGGCCTGCTCTCTCGCCCAATGATGCTAGAAATGGGCCGCGGCCTCTGACTACGTGAGTCAAGACCGCGACTTTGTAGGTAACCGAATTCAGCCGATCAGCTAAACGCCGTCCGATACAGATGCCGAACAGACACCTTGAAATATAAACAAACATAGTCGTTTGTTTTGAAACGGCAATAATGTTTTTAATAATTATATTAAAAAAAAGTCGTAAAATATAAACGTAAGATTCTACTGAAATTTTTAACAAGGATCTTAAGGAAGTGTTTCTCGTTTAAACAAATGTTAAATATATTACTTTAATAAGGTTTTAAAAGCATATTTAAAATATTGAAATAATATTTATATCATAATTAATAAATGTGTTTAAGATATTTTTAAAATGTGGTAAATAATACCCCTGATTGGACTTACGATTCTGCTTCACGCCAAGCATCGATTTTATGCAGTAATCATTATAAGTTTAATTTTAAATTTTTCTTAATATGAAGATTAAATTATTAAATGTTTTTATCGCTTATAAATATAAGAAAAATAATGAAATAAAAAAACAAAATTAATACCAACGCGTATCCATAAGATATACAAAGTAAATTTTTTTCGAAACATTTTTATGAATGAACAATAAATTTAAGGAATAAAATTAATCATGGAAATAATTGAAACATAAAGCTAAAAATATTTAAATTCCATTTTAATAAAATTATAATAAGATTATGTTAAATCAAAAATTAAATAATAATTTCTTCTCTGTAGACCATGTAACATAATCATAACTTCTTAATTTTTATTCAAACATTATTTTGCTTGTACAGTTTATAATTTGTTAGTAACAATACAATTATACAATTTACACGCCCTTCGTAAAAGAGGCAAATGTATCTTTAAAGGCGGAAGACTGTTTAAATATTAATCTTTGAGTGTCCAAAGGAATGTAAAATATGAAATTGCTAAACGAGTAATCTGAAAATAAACAACATTATTACGAACCAAAAATATTTATTTTAAAAAATCTCCATTTTAGTTACACTATACATTATATAATTTCATTATCAAATACATATTTATAACTAATTTACATGTTAAAATAAAATTGCCATGGCATTAAAAAAACCCCTTGTATGATATGTTTTCAGTCAAGTCATATTGGTGGAGTATAGTCAATTCCACAACGAACTAACAACTAATATATAGTTGTATCAACTCCAAAAATCTTGATTTCAAAGTTGGTTGGGATTCGTTGCAGAAAAACTATAACAAGTACTAGATGAAGTTGATTTTAACGATTATTTTCACTTGTTTTCAGCACAATTCATTTGATATGAAAACGTGAAATGTAAAGTTTGCAGTAAAATAATATACTCACTTTAAGGTACAATTGAGAAGAAAGTTCTATTATACCACCAACGGAAATGGCGAATGGAATATTACACCTCATTTGCATCATATTTAGTAATTTAACGTTATTTAAAGTCAAGTTTACCCAAGCAGAACAATAACTGAAATGAAATAAGTTAAAGTTAACGATATGAAGCAATACCAATGATATCCATGCCAGGGTGCTGCCAAATTTTTGATGGATTATTGATCTTGTCAGGGTGCCTGGTTGGGTCCCGATCATGAGACTTGGATGCCCGGCCGAAATCCTATTTCAGCCCGGTTTCAATTTTTACTACAGTAATCACGTGATTGTATATATTTTTAAACTAAAATATACTTTGTTACTTATATTTAAATTAATTTTCTTGGATTATACACTCACATTGCATATTTAATTTCATTATTTCCATTAATAATTTTATCCCCAATTGCACAAAAAAAGAAGCAGAAGAAAGAGCAAAAGAGAAAACCAACTATGGAATGAGTTAATATCTCAGATGATTGTAAACTCAATCTCATCTGAAATAAAATATAGTAAATTTGCAACTGTCTGTTTACATAACTAATCCATGGAAAAAAAAGAGTTAATTTAGAGAAAATATTTTATTTTAAAATGTCAATTCAGCGATTCGAAAAATGCTATAAGGATACACAGTTAAAGTATATTGAAATTATGTTGAAAATGACTATCCGTGATTTTTAAGCTATTCTGACCCATTGTAATGAAGGTCTCCCATTATGAACGTAAATTTCATCAGGAATAATTTTATAAATGCATTAGATAAGAAGTATATAAAGCAAATACTGTGACTCTGCACGGAAAAATGGGATGATTACAGGAAACATACTAATAAAGTTATAGCCTCATTCGTTTATTATAACCATGCACATGTTTGATATGGCCATACATTTGATTGATGTGATCATACATGTGGTAACGTCAAACATATAGATGGATATAATAAACAAGTTAGATATTTGTTCCATTGAGTTCAATATTAGACATACAATATGTTTAAACTAAACGCACGTATACTAGTATCCATCATACATTTTTTCCGTGTAGTGTTCTAATAAGCTACTGATATTTCGCCTTGATTAATAATTGACACGATACATACATGGTAAAGTACTAATGTCAATTCACCTATATATATAAATGCACCAAAGAGCAAGATTATCTGCACGTTTTTGTTTGTACTTTTCACATACCTTAAACACAAACATTTTTCATTGTATATCATTACAATTACTAAATAGATATTCTCTTAATACAAATAAATTATAATCTAAACGCATTACTCGGAAATTAAATAGTGCCTTTTGATGCAGTGTAAAATGTTTCTCTTAATATCTTTGTCATCAATTCCCCTAGAGTCAGATGTACCTAAAAGACGTAGTTGATTTCTAAAATTTAGGACACACAATTAAACTATTAATCACAATTATTATATAATTGAGAATGAATTCTAACCGTTATTACAAAAATGTTTACGTCTATTAAAAAATTTATCAAATTATGTATTTTTGAATATTTTTGAGTTTTTGATTAAAGGGAGGGAAAAGATTTTTAGCGAAAATTTAATTCTAATAAGGTTTATGAGAAGTACTATCATATCTATATGGGTATGTCCAAAAAATATTAGAATCAGTTATAAAGTTTGTCGTAGAATCACTAGAAAGCACTGAGAGCAAATTTTAACCTGTAAAAAAGATTGCCCGATGACGGTCTATCTAACAGTTGAACATTTCTTGTGGACTACTCCATTTGCGTTGAAGCAAATAAATATTTATGTTTTAGTTAAGATTTACAAACAATGTGGTATAATAACATCCCTAATAGCAAGAGACATCCTGAAGATATTGCAAACGTCTAATTCTGGGAATAACCCTGGAATATTACCAGTACACTCGAAGCTCCCATTTTCCACATTCCCATTCTCCTCACGCTCTCATTTTCATAAAAATTTCTTCCCCATTTTCATCAGAAATGTTGCATTTGTTTCGTTATTGATACGCTATATCCGGTTCGCTGTTTAACCAATAATAACTGAATATCGCTGGCGGGAAATTTAAACTTGCTTAATTCATTAATAATTGTATACAGTTTAAGGCAGGTTACAACCGAAACAGCCGAATAGAAATAACCAATGAAAATATACACGCGCTAAACATGTGCGCAATTGCGCCATAACGAAAATGAGAGCGTTTCCGGTCTCGAACATAAGTAAAATGGGAGCTTCGAGTGTATATCACACGTCTTGGCGATATCCCAGGGATCAGTTAGGGACCGTCCACATTTGGGATGTTTTCCACAGTAATAACCTCTACTAGGAGAGCGGTTAGGGATTGGGAAGGGAGAAGAAGTTGGGAAAAGAAGGTTTTAAGGGAAAATTACTGTGGAAAATAGGTTATTCACGATATAGACGCCGATTTTAGTACAAAGCCGAGTACACTGCAAGGATGTAACCGGTCGGACTTCCCTATTCCGCATCTCGGAGACAAATGCTCATGATTCCCTCGTTTAGCTGACATCCACCACTATCATATTCACCACTACTATAATTTCTGGATATACCCATATAATAAAAAAATTTTATATCGATTTAAATGTTTATATATTCTTACATTAACATAGTTTTGACTGCGAAACCAAACGCTGCACGCAAACTAATAAGAATATTGAATGCGTGAAAATATTGTGGGGCATATAACGTAGTTAAAAGTATCAGTAAATAATTTATCTCGTAAGAATGGGTTGTTACGAAAAACATTTCATTGCGTCCTTTATCGCATTCACCTTCGTTAGAAATATGATGCAGTTCATTTAGTCGCGGAATAGGTGTTATAACCAGTAATATTGTCACAGCTATTACAGTAACTAAAAATAATAATTATAATTAATCTATACAAATTACTGTATTACTTATGAAAAGATATATTTATAAAATTGCCAATTTCATCCATTTTTGGCCAATATCTTTTGAACAGCAAACGTTCACGCTTTTCTTTTTTCAGATTCCTAATCAGCGCAAAAAAACACGTCGATTTCCTACAAAAATGTATCGTACGTTTGATTTGTTTCTATTAATTCACTTTGTCCAATGATAGTCACCTGTTGTGTACTTCATAAACTTCTTGGCAATTGAAGAATATTTAAGAAAAACTTTCATATCCGCGCTCGTAAAATTCTCGTATGCGTTTTGTATGATTAGAAAATCTTGAATTATCTGTAAGAAATAATAATAAAAATACAGAATATTTATTCAATTTCAAATTTAAGACACATTAAAAACTATTCTGTTGAAACCAAATAGATAATTTCTTAATATTTCCAAATTTCATATTATCAGTACAATAATAAAGAATTCGCTTAAACGAAGTGATGCCGTTTTAAGCAATCAAATGTATAATTAATGTAGAATTACAGTTCCTTTCCGAAGATTGAAATTAATGAAATGCATAAAAATGTACAAGTGAGCTACCCCTCCAATAGCACTTGAAAATAATTTGCCATTGTCGTCCTTATTTTCCAATAAATAATGTAACTAAACAATGTTTATTTTTTAATTTTATTAATAATTTCTTTTACAACTAAGGATACATAGTATATTTGTATAAAATCTGTATAAAAATCTGTACAAGATGATCAAAAACAATGATTAAAGTCAATACTGTGATTAAGCCTTTGATAGTATTACAATAGATGAAAATATTAATAACAAAGAAGACGGAGTCACCCCTCCTTTTCTGTGAAATCTACTATGTACATTAATGTTTATATTATAATAATTTATGTTTAAATTAATTACCTGACCTATGAGTATGAAAGAACTTACTATCATAGTATATAAATTGAAGCAGTAATACACATATTTAGTTTGATTTGGCCAATGGCCTATTGATATACATATCAGTTTGCACCATTTAAAATGAATATCATAAACGCTATTTTTGGGTAAAACGGACTGCTTTTTATTAAACATCTTACTCTTCATTAACTTAAATACGGACATCTTTCTCAATAAATTTCTTTTATGATATATACTTTAATTTACAAAGAAAACTCATACGGATGTTAACACGATTTTTAAATTAACTTGAATATAATTTATATATTTTCAGTTCACAAATAATTTAAAATTTTAAATTAAATTAGAAAAATACAAGTTGCAACGAAACTAAAGTCGTACAATTGGTGAATAAAATTTAATTCTTTATAAGCTCCATTAGATTGGCTACTTTTTTACCACTTAATAAAGTCTTTATTAATTTTAAATTATATTCTAAGCCAAATTATACTCTTCGAGTTGGTACATTTAATTGTATAGTTATTAAATATATTCACTTATTAAATTGTCTTTCCTCTTTATATATTATTTATACTTCATGTACTTACAGCTATAATCATTGCATTAATATTTAACTACTTGATTGTGGCAATTAATTAAATAACGTTGATGTTGAATAATTAACGCTATTGTAATTATTTAAAATAGGATGTTTATTTCATTTCTTGCCACCGATGTAAACTATCGTGTGACATAATATCGTCTTATTAAGTGAATTAAAATTCAATTATTCAGGTAAGTGACAAATTATTGAATATTACTGGATTGTGGCAAACCATATCTGTGGTACGATATTTCCTTTGAAATATTCGGATTCAATTTTGACATTCATCTGTTGTATTGAAGATTATTATATTATTATTAATTTGAATTTAATTTATCATTCCAATTTTTAGTGAAATTCACACATTGAGAAAAATTTGTTCTCTTATTATTGTCAATACATATATCAATAAATCAATATTATCAATACATATATCAATATTTACAATTTCCATATACACCATAAGCTCTCATTTTCTTCTTCTCACTTTCGTCGGATTTTGTCCCTCGTTTTCATCGGAAATGTTCAGTTTGTTTCGTTATTGAAACGCTATATTCGGTTCGCTGCTAACCAATAATAACTGAATATCGATGGCGGGAAATTTAAACTTACTTAATTGTATATAGTTTAAAGCTGGTTTACAACGAATCAACAGAATAGAAATAACCAATGAAAATATACATGTACTAAAAATTTGCGCAATTGCATCCTAACGAAAGTGAGAGAGTTTCTGGTCTCCAGCAGGACAAAAATGAGAGCTTGTAGTGTAATTACGTTTTAAATTTATCTAACTTGTTTGTCGGCTTTATTTTTATAGAAGTACACATAACTTTTTCGATATTATATAATTTCGATTTTTGGTTCAGCTATTTCTACCGACTTTTATGGTCAACAAAATAGAATGTTTTTCTTTGTTCCACTATTTTGTAAAAAAAAACTGTATTTCTCGTTTTCCGTATTTTCTTCAAAGGAAAATGGTACTAGCTTTAAGGCAGTTTATTAAATTTTGTTCTAGGTACAAAATTATAACTAGAATTTCACGTGGTGCAGCGGTGTCTGGGAGCATTTTTTTAATAAATAAATATATCTGTACATAGATAAAATATTCGAAAATAAATATAAAAAATCAAATTTAATTCAATTTTGCTCTTTATTGAAAAAAAAAATCGTGAAAATCGTTCCTTTTGAAGCATGTCATCCTGCCCTAGCCTCTTAAGGTCATGTATCACGTCTGCTGTCACGGAGTTAGTGTCTTTTGTAATCAAAATTTAATTAATTTATATTTTATGATCTGCGGACCAGAGCGCTATTCTATGGACACGGGAGTATAATTTGATTC